>BHFT01027758.1:21389-50512 GCA_004320025.1 Laticauda laticaudata
TCCCCCCCCCCCCCAAAAAAAAACTATCACCATACACTAGAGAACAAAATCATATCACTGTGTTAAAAATTCAAATAGAGCAGCTGGTGGAAAATTCATGAGAATGAAACAAAAGGAGGTTCCGTAAACACGCATAGTACGTTGGTAAATCCATCAGTGGGCATGAGAATCAAAATGATTAAAACGCAGCTTCTAAAATATCTAATAACTAAGTCATCACAATGAGTTTAGGTATAAAAATGATTTTAATATGTTTAACAAGTACAATAACGGAAATGTAGTTTCTTATACCTTCTAAAGCAATATTTAAAAAGCAGGAATTCTATATATCTTAATTATGACATTCCTAATATTTTTATATTAATTCAATATTATTCCTACATTTGTCTAATAAGCACTGGAAATAATATGTTCTCTCCCAAAGTATTAATTCAAGAAAGATAAAATAAGTTTACCTTAAAAAACAAGAACGTTGGAACAGAAGAAATTTCGTGTTTTTCAGACACTTCCGGCACTGCTTCAGCTTCCAGCTTTTTCAAAAAAAGGAAATATGATTTTGTTTCCAAAAGCTTATTTATAATTTAGATTGCACTGGCTGATCTTGTCTACACTGTTCTTTTAGTCATGTTAAATGTTTAAAAAGGATTTCAGCACAAAAGTTTGTGACACATTTGCATTTAAATGAAACTCACAGGGCAGGCTTGTCATCCACTGAGCCTGCCATGTCAAAACAGGTTCAGAGGTTTTTATTTTGTTGCACATTTCAAAAGATGCCTAGGGGCTGTGAATAAAATTCGTGGTGCACTAGTGACCTAGTAAATTTTCAATCATATGCAGCTACTACTATATTGAAATCCATAAATCACTGACCCCAGTTATGTCATGATTACAGTGCTTATTTTCTGCCCATAGCAATTCTTGCTGTTTGCTCTATTGACTAATTTCAAGAGGCAGTACATCATGACTGACATTTCCAGCCTTCTGCAAATTATGAAGCAAAAAAAAGGAGTATTTCTTCAATAAACTATTGATGCCTGGCACATTTTAGTTTTTAACTCCTGAAAGACCGTTAGATATCAGAGCATTACTAAGTTGACAAGAGAAATTGACAATCCAATATCAAACTGCAAAAATACAATTTAGAATGAGGCTTCCACTTACAACTACAGAAGTCTTGATCTAATCTTGCATATTTGGAAACTATTAATGAGAATTCTGAACATTTTGGAGATGGAAAATAAGTGTAACAGACATTTATGCTTTAATCTGTTATACTATCATAATTATAATATATTATTTCATGAAATGTTTATATTAAATTTTAATATATTTATAATATATTTATACTTTAATATATAATTACAATAAAGCATTAATTATATTACTTTAAAAATCAAATTGTGTCTGTTATGTGTAAGATAAATGTATTACAACAACAGGGTAAGAGTTGGTGACTTTTAGGATTAAAACATGAACAGCTCAAAATCTGATTATTTGACCACAGAGAGTTTTTCTGATTAACATCCAGATGTTTTAATATCAAACACATTTTGAAAGAATTCAAATATTTTTCTGGAAGTAGCAAATAAGCATTTCTTTGCATAATATAAATATAATATAGTTCAAAAAATTACTTGAATAATGAAATAGTCTAAAACTATATACAGTAAACATTTAAGGCACAAACATTGGTGTGAAGGTATATGTTAATAAAGAGAAGTAATGCTTCTAGCTTTCATTCACTGTAACAACCGTAAATATTCATGTGAGTATTCAACAACTATGCTTAAAATATTTTTAAATTTTAATTAATTTAAAAAATTAGTTTATGTATGACTCTAGATACATAACAGTTTGGGGTAGCTTTTTTCAAACTTGCTCTCCATCAAATCTGAGGACTTCAGCCCATATTTGGCTATCACAGTCCTAGCTGAAACAGCTGGGAGCTGAAATCTGCATATCAGGATGGTATCCAAGTAGGGAAATGCTTATATGGGAATCTATTGGATAAATTTTGCACCTCTCTGCAAGATGAAACAACACTTAGTAACTAATTCACTTAGCAGTGGAATTACCAGTCACAATTAGGGTCATTAACAAGGACAACCTGTAACACTATATTAACACATATTATCTATGAATACGCAGAATGCATTATAGACTGAATCTTAGGCTTCCTTATTTTTCTCATTTTATTTAAAATTTCAGGAGTGATACTTACATTTTACATTCTCTTCCTCTATGAGGAAAGTTTGCATGATAAAAGATTCAGTAGTTGGTAATATTGGTACTTTTAATATTCAACAACTTAGACTGATTTAGACTAAACTTCACATGGCAAAATATGTATTCTAAGCCTTAATACTTCCCTTAACTTAGCAGTACAGCAAGAAACAAAGTGGAAACATTTAATTTTTCTAGAATGTTGGTAATTACTTGAGTTTTTGACTTCAAATTTTTTTTTGCAAAGTAAATGCAGAAAAGCTTTATTTATTTTAAATTTTAAATAAATTCAATCAATGTATTTAACAATATATGGTTTTTCAATCAGATATACCAAACAAACCAGGCATTATAACATACTTTCATAAAGTATCAAGGAAAATTTTTAAATAGCGTTTTTTTTTTAAATGTGTTATGTATATTTCAGTTACACTAACTTTTCTTTTTAAAATTAATTTGTTTTTGTCACTTCAAAATTTCTATCAATTTTGCATTTTTCTATAGTAACTCCCATGAAGTATACATATTATATTACACAGACATACTTGACTACATGTATAGTAGTCCTTGACCATTTGAAACATCTTACTAGAAATTGTAAATATTCCCATACCCAGGATGACAATATATGATATTGTGTATTAATGTAAATAATTTAAAGAGACAGGCATTTTAGTCACCTGAACTGCATTGAAAAGTGAGAGAGATCTGTTTAATCAGCAGCACATGACAAATCAAATAATTAATACACTCTTATATATGTAAAACTTCATTTGCCTTTTGAATTCATCTCTAAGGTGACCCTTGCCCCATTAGTTTGTTCAATCATGGCCTTATTGTAGGCTATCAATCTCAAAAGCCTCTATATAGAATTTATTAAAAATAAAGTATAGCAACAATGTTTGGAACCTAGCCACTTTTACTGTCACTGTTGACACAATCCACAATCCTGATGTTTAGTACAGAGTGGAGTCTGTACTGCATCATTTTCTGGATGGCCAAGAATTACACACACACCCTTTTTTTATATCAATATTTTAACAGTTTATTCTGGTTTCAAAGTAAGAGTATAAAAATATTCACTTTTACTAAAGAAAGCATTTCATATGCCACCAATGAAAATAGAAAATAAGTGTGAGGTTGAACAAAACTCATTTGCCCCAATTCACATTTTTAAGTTCATTTGGAATAACTGAACATTTTTTGTTCTGTGTGTATAACGTCCGCAATCACACATATATTGACTTACTTTCACAAACATAGCCTGTGGATGTTCTTTTGCTAGTTCAGCCATGACATTATTCATCTGAATGCACTGAGGAGCCCATGGGGCCCAAAAATGAACCACCACTAAAGACCTGCAATAAGAAAAATGAAACACATAGCAGTCAAGTATTTTTACAGACCAGAGCAATGTAAAAAGCAACTAGAGGCACACTGTAAGAATTTGGCACTGGGAAAAAAGCCTCCTTTTTGCTTAAAGAGAACCACTTGTCAAACAAAATAGACAATAGCAATAGACCAAGATTTTGACATATTACCAGTCCCTATATTCCCTGCAGCATACCTACTGATTCTACACAAGGCTGATCCAAATTCAACTCACATTCATTGCCATTCCCTTCACATCCTGTTTACTGCTGCCAAAGAATAGACCCTGACAGCTGCTTCTCAGTGGGAAACTCAATATCAAAGCCTTCCAATCCAACCATTTTGTAACCACAAATATTACAAAAGTTGAAAGTACCTTCTCAATAACTGTTAGTAAACAACCTACTCACTCAGTTGTCGTTAAAAACTTCTGCATAGAAAGTTATGAAAAAGAAACTTTTTTCACTTTTTGAACTTCCAGGCACAAAATGAACTGAATATAGTTACTCTAAAAGCAGAGTAGATGACCTTGGTAGAATGAAGAGCCAGCAACTTCATAATTCTACTCCATATAAGGAGAGGACCTGAAGTCACACGCAGGTTTTCCAGTCAGTTGGACCTTGTGAAGAGACTACAAGACAGTGGTCTCTAGATGGTTTAGAGAGCTCTGGAGGCAAGGGAATAGCCATCTTGCTCAAACCACAGTCAGTGCCTTCAAACATTGGATTCACATGCTTCTTTTTCAAATCACTTTTACTGATTTAACTGCTTTTCCGCTAGAAGAATTTTTCAATTGATGAGTCTGAAAATACCTGGTGAGTTTCTTTCAATCTAAGCAAAAGAAATTTTAAATACAAGTTTAAAGGTTTTGGAAAAATGTTTGGAATAAATAGTAAAAGAATGACTACAATGTTGTTGCTGGGAATATATAAACAGACTAAGGAACTAAAAATTTGGAATTAATTATAAGAGTCCTTTCTGTGGGAAAATACCCCCAAAAATGATTTTTTTAAAAAAAGGAGAGGATGGCATATTGAAGAAACTAAAAGGAATTAGAGGAATATTACAATTAAAGGAAAAGAAGAGTTAAATTTGACATACTAATATAAACATGGAGCAAAATATTTTAACAATGGACACACTGAAGGGTATTTTTGAACAATGGACACACACGTTAATTTTAAGAGTGTCTGCTACTATTGATAAGCTGTGTTTACAAGGTGTTATGGAAGAGGAACGGGTTTTCCAGTAGAATGAAGTTTCCCAATGTTTCCGGCTTTTGCAAACCAGTGGGAAGGATAGTTCCATGTGAGTTGCTGAGAAGCACCCGTATGCAGCACCCACTCTCACGCAACTGAGGTTGCACATATGCACGCGGCTATTTCCACTGCCCAGTTGCAATCCCCCCACGAGCCACTAGTGGGCTGAAGCCCACTGGTTGGGATCCCTGCCATAGAAGATAGAAACTGATCTGAAAAAAATGGCAGGCTGCATGATATGGAATAAGATGCTACAATGGATATTCAAAAGAAATCAGCTTATGCATCAATAAGTAAAAGAGGTAATAAAATAAAATATATTAAAATAATAACCAAGAGAGTGATCTGAATTATTTTCCTATATTGGATTTACAAAAGAGACATTAAAGCTTTAAAGAATTTTAGGAGAAGGGACAAAAAAATGAAAAAGAATCAAGTTCTAGAACATTATTTGAAGTGACAAAAAATCAAGTTGTTAGAAGTAAAAAAGAAGGAATATAGTGTTTTTTTTTATCAACGTTAAAATATTTGTTGTTATCTCTGTTGTTGCTTGGTGGACTTTTGCTGACATCAAAACTGTAATGACAAAGTTTTGTGGATAAGAGATGAGATATGGGAGAAAGTCCATTTTTTTACATTTTAAGAGAATCAGTTACTAAAATTGTTTATTCTTATTGGGATATTTGGAAAGTCATTTCTTCATATATTTTTCTTGTTCTTTACTATATTTGTTTCATTTTCTATTTTCTTTTTTTACATCATTTGAGATATACAGACATTCCAGCTTTGGAAAGATACTTCAGTGAGGGATATAGAATAAAGAATTCTTAAATCTTCCCCACACATATTTTTATTTCATTTCAATAAGTGTATTACTTATACTTTCACCTAGAATAATTCTATCTAAAATGGATTTGTACCTATTTCTTAAAACTGTACTGTACCAGTATGTAAGAAAAACAATACATCTTGGACTAAAGCTTTGTCCTGCTGAGTCACTGTCAAAACTCCTCTTTCCCACCTAAATACAGCTTTGTGCTGTCATTTTCATTTTCTAAAATGTGAAAGAGATAATGCCCTTCTTTCACCTCTAGGTTCATACATATTCATAGGTTGCAAGACTCCTTGGGGCCAACCTCTACATTCAGCAAGATCATAGTTTTATTTTAATACTACCTTGCTCAGCACAAAAACTAATTCAATAGAAATAATACACAAAGTTCATGCATTTCCTGTCTAGTTCAGTTCAGTCATGAAAATAATAAGAAACACAATGAAACTGGACTAGCAAACTAAATTCCTGCCTAAATTATTTGATTTTCAGTGAAAAAAAATAAAGAATACATGTAAGAAACTAAGGAACTACAGTAGTCCTTCACAATCATGTTTTGTGACCTTTCAAAGTTACAATGGCACTGAAAAAAATGACTTACAACTGGCACTCAAACATACAATCACAGCCTCCCCAGTCACGTGATCAAAATTCAGGGGTTTGGCAACTGGCATGTATTTATTATGTCTGCAGTGGCCCAGGTCATATCGTTGCCAGCCAGCTTCTGACAAGCAAAATAAATGGCTGAATCTGGATTTGTTTAATGACCTTGTAATTCACTTAATTTCACTGATTTGCTTAACAGCCATAGCAAAAAGAAGTCATAAAATCAGGCACAGCTCATTGTTTTGCTTAAGAACAGAAATTCTGGTCCCAATTAAGTCAAGGACTACCTGTATGCATCCACAACATAGGATTGACTTATTTATTAATGGTAAATAACAGAAAAATAATTTAAGGATGAGACTCTACATTTAATTAGTGAATAAACTTATCCTTTGAAGGATGCAGGTTCACTTTCTTAGTGTGCTTGCAATTTTTGCTTTAATTTCAATCTATCTGGCAAATGTTATACTGAAGAACTAGACCTTTATCGGAAAGGTTCTACAGTTGAAGAACAGAGAAGAGCCAACCTGGCAGCACACTGTATTTTTTATAGGTGGAATCCAGACATTTCACTGAAATCTGTGGGACTTGACATATTAACACATTTGTCACAAATCTGTTTTCCATTCAGACTCAATGTTCCCAGATGGATTGACCTACATTGTTCACATGCCCACCCAGACTACTTATAAAGCTTTTACTTCTGCCTCATCATTCCCAGAGGCTGCTCTGTTGAACACCATCTTTTCTCCAAAGAGCCCATTCATTGTAACATGAACAGAGAGAGTGGGGAATGAATATGGCATTTAAAGAGCACCAGGTCTTATGACTGACCGATGTGATGGTCAGATAAATGATTCCCGAATAGAATGTAGAACAGAACAGAATAGAAATAGAATAGAATACTTTATTGGCCAAGTGTGGTTGGACACACAAGGATTTTGTCTTGGTGCAAATACTCTCAGTATACATAAAAGAAAAGATACAGTGTCAGAAACATTTTCCTTGATGCCGTTTTTACAGAAAAGATGCTAAATGTGATTAAAATGAGACCTGCAGACTGAAGGGACAAACTGCAATTAAGTTTGACAAAACCATGACCATTTTCAGGGAGATGAAAAAAAGCATGGGGAATCTTCCGGTCTGGGAGTCAAACAAATAAGACCGCATAAAGGTCTTTATGCAGGGGAAGGGTGTGTGTATCTGTTGGCATGCATGCATCAAGAGACAGATCACTAGTACCATTTATGTCAGAAAACAGAGAGAAACTTCTTCTGGAAATGAATTAAACTTACTGTCTTGCCTTTAGAGTTAGGGTTTCACTAACATGAAAATAATGTAATAAATGCTAGCTTAACTAATTGTGCTATGGATGTCTCCTTAGACAGAAGTCTATGGAGATTCTTAAGACATGCAGGAGAAGCTTCTTGGATGAGAAGCCAAACCTCTTCAAAGAAAAACTGGAAAGTCCAGTTGCCTCTTGAAAAAGCACCTGTGGGCACAGACAGAGGAATCTCCAGAGACAGCGGTGATGATGGTGATAATGACGACGACGATGACATACTGTCCACTTTGGGGACCCCGTCTTCCATTCCTTCGCCAGCAAAAACTTTAATCAAAGAGTGGCTGGGGATAAGCAAGGATGAATACCAATGGCAGAGCTTGCCACAATGAAAGCTGACAATCGGGCACACATTTAAATCTCCACCGGAGCACCAGGAGAACCGATACTTCCTTTCCCCGCCCCAAGGAGAGGCCAAAGGAGCCTCATATAATCGCAAAACGAGCACCCACCTGTCCGGCCGCTGCAGGTAATCCTGGAACTGGGCCGAGGATGTCGCTTCCACCAAGGTTCCCGCGGCTCCTTCCGCCGCCATCGTTGGTGCTGGTCTCAAGGGGGCGGGGGAGTAGTTCTCAGCCTATCTCCCTTCGTGACTTTCTTTTATGACGCATGCGCCACCCCTCCGAAGTCGGCTCCTGCGTCCCGAATGGTAGCTGAAATCCCGCGCATGCGGACCGGGACTCGGCAGTCCCGTCTATCGCGCTGCAGCCGAGAGCGATTGTTTACGCGGGGAGCGGGTAACGCGACCGAGAAGATGCCGGGGGCAAGATTCGAACTCTGTGCGATGAAGGGAGGGGACAAGAGTTCGGAAGGTGAGCGCCGACGGTCCCTGCTGTGAACCCTGACATGGACGAGGCTTTGAGCCAGTTTAAAGGGTGTTTCAAGCTCTCGTCTGTTTTGAGAAAGAAAGAAAGAAAGAAAACAAACGTGCGTTTTTCTGGACGTGTGTTGATCTCTAAGGGTTCCCTCGGTGGCTTTGAACAAGTTGTCAGGTTAAGAAACCGAGTTCCTGTGAACAAAAAAAAAAAAAAAAATGAGGCGAGTTCCCCTTGTATAAGAAAATAGATATAAATAAATTCTAGTATACCAATTGAAATTGTTATGCACAAACATTCCATACGTTCCATCACTAGAGGCTTTTAAAAAGAGACTGGACAGCCACTAGTCTGGAATGGTACAGGATCTGCTTGTACAGGGGGTTGGACTAGAAGACCTCAAGGTCCCTTCCAAACTCTCTTATTCTGTTCTGTTTTTCTAGTCCTAGTCATTGTTAAGGAATTAACCATTCAGTCTTTGCCATTGAAAAACACTCAGTCACTGAAAGTCAGGCAGCGTATAAATTTGAATATGAATTTAATTTTACTTATTAACCGGATTTCAAATATTTCAACTTTCCAGGTTTTTCTCAAGGAATTAATATTTTCTGAATTATACCTAAGAATCTTGATTTCCCTTTAGGAATTATGTAATCTTTTTGGAGTGCACAAATGTCTCCAGTGTTTGTATACTTGAATTCCTTGAACTGTGTATGTACCAAATTTTGAATTAATTTATTAAATTGAATACAGCCTCAATGTTAATAGCTAATCAGCAAATTTTGTACAAATATTCTATTCACAATCCAGTTATATTTTCATATTGTGTCTACTATATTTGGTGTAAAATATAGTTTAATTCTACTTAGGTTTATTAAGAAATAACAAACTAAAAAAAGTATAATATAAAAATCACTATATATACAATTATCTTCCTATGGAAGTAAATCCCATTGAATAAAGGAATGTTCTTTCTACTAGCCATGTGATATTAAAGCAGCATAATCCTATGAAAACTACAAGGGACCACATATGTTCGCAGGAATGTTTTGTTTCCTTCAGTTGAGACCTTTGCAACAAGGCCAGAAACTAATTTATCAGTTGTTAAATGTTGGCTGTTGTTATTGTGTAAAATATTCTGATTCTGCCTAGATACACATAGAATATGTTTCGGCGTGCCTTGGATTGGTTTGCTAAAAACAATGGGAGTTTACAATTATTTATTTAACAAACTTACATGGCACACTTCTTTACCAAAACTTTGGGTAGTTCACAGCAATAATACAAATATATAAATGGTTATTTAAAATTACAGCATTCAGGTCAATCATCAGTAATATAAATTCTATTAATTTCGGAGAGTCCAGTCTAAGTATGATTAAGTCTACAGCCAGTCCATTACTATCTGGTTAACAGATTACAATTTTACATGCACAATTTCACATATGCATCTTTTACCTTTATGCTGCCCACAAAAATTAAATTAAAAATCATTAACTCTGGAAAAGTAATTGATCCAGGGATCAGCCATTTCAATGTAGCAATGAAATTAATTAATCTGCTGTTTCTATATATGTTATTTTTTATGACTAAAAAGTAATATGCTTAGCTTTTTTGCTAAGTCTCATTTTTTTCTTAAATCAATGGAAACTTAGCAAAAGACTAAGTGAAATCACCAAATGTATCAAAAAAATGCATGCGATTGGTCTCTCGTATAAATAAACTACTTTTTAAAGCCATACATTGCATTTAACTCTCATATAGCAATTAAGTTATGGCTTGCTAAATAAACCACAACTGGCTCACACATGCTAAGCTATAAACCATGGCTTACAAAATCATACGAGCTAACTTCGTTCAGGAAGCCAAACAAAAACCCCAAAACTGGCCAGTAATTTCTAATATTCAAACATGCTTTCTATGCAAAAGAGAAAAAAAAAATACTGGAATGAAATTGCTGCATTAAAAACAAGAGGGAGCAGCTGTTAGCAACAGGAAACCAGAGATTCCAACACAAATTCCAACTGCAATTGCTTGATCATTTCCACTCCATCATTTTATGCAAAGCAACTTCAGATGAGATGCCAGTCTGACTGGAGGAGGAATGGGAGCTGCTGTTGTTCTGGAAATGATGAGGTCAGCCTACTGAATTCATAACTGATCACTGGTTGTATGGGTGATTCTGCAACACTTTCCTGATTGCTTACACTGTGCTGTATATTACTTGCCTTGAAAAACAACAGGATTTATACTAAAGCAACAAAGGTAGAACTTTGGTGCCTTGCAAACATGCTTTCATGCTTTAGTATACAACAACCCTCATCAAATCATTTTAACTTTTAGGCTACATGTCCTTCTTCTAGTTTTAAGATGGTAATGAGCCCATTTGACCAAGCACAACCCTGATGCCATCAAATGTTGATGATCACTTGGATAGATAGATGAATCTCTCTGCACCAATTATGGAAAGAATACAGCTTCCTAAAATAAATGCCCTCCTTTAGTCTCTTATATCAACTACAACTGTTTTGAGAATTTAAAACCTCACACTTTAATAAGCTCCACAAGACCTTTTCAAGGTTCATTTGGTAGGCAAAAAACAAGAATTGTCATTAAAAATGTATGGGCCCATGGAGATATGGGAGAACTAAATCTCCCTAATGTTAGGCTATATTTCTGGGCATCCCATATGGAATATCTGGCAGCAAGGTCCCAGAGAAACTGAGGGCTTCAGTGGCTCCAGATTGAACAACAGGCAGCTGGCCAAATTAATCTGGCAGGTCTCCCAGACAGTATAATCCTCCGACTACTCAGCCAATACAAGTCCCAAGGAAACGGATGGGGCAGCAGCACACAAAGCAGTGTTTCCAGATGTGCAGGTGCACATAAAAGTTAAAGAAATTTGATAACAGAATCCACGTTAAGAAGCATGCAATACCTTGCAGACCACATGGTCCCAATCACATGCAGCCTTCTTCTATAATCAAAACAGAATGGGAAGTGGAGCCCCTAGAATGAGTCACTTTTAACTATTCTTAGGCTTACAGTGGAGTGCATCATCCGAATTTATTTCATCTGTAATAGCTCAAGATGTGTAAGACTGCAAATTATTTATAGAGATTCCACATTACAGAAACCCGGAAGGAGGAGAGTGAAGCAGATGAAAGATATCTCTGACAAACTCAGTTTTTATTTTGCTGTATTCACAGGAGAAATTCACCCATTAAAAATTAACTGCTAAACAGAATTCACTATTCCCACTGAAACCACAATTTTTATCTGAAGGTGGAAAATAGGATTTACGTCTTTAAGCTCTTTGGTCTTAAAACTACTTCGCTCATACAAAACGAAAATCATCACTGGACAAAGCACTCAACTTTTTTAAATCTTAGGAAATGTTTGAAGTCCAGACAAAACATTTAATAGAATTAAAATTAAAACAACACGGCAGATGTGAGAATGTAAATTCTTTACATTCTCTATGGTTATATAATAAAATACATAAACACATAACCAAATGTCTACAACACATACTTTAAAACTGCTCACCACCTACCTTTTTCTATTAACATACTGTCTTCTGGATCTGGAAAATTGTAGGACTGTTGGGATCATAAATGTCATTTTATATAGATTGCATTAGGGAGTTTGTGTATATCTGTGCGTGGGTACATACATGCATACATAAAGCCTTTTATAAATTGAAGGAATGCATGTGGTATTTTCCCAACACCACAGAGATGATAATTGGGTAGAAAGAAATGATCTCATATTTTACCACAAACTTACTCATAAGTTTTTGAGATTGTGTCTTGAAAGGCAGTGAACTGTAACGTTATGAAAGGATTCTAAATATCATGTTTTATTACCTAAGTTGTCATAGTTTAGCCTACTTCCTTGCTACTTGGTTTGCATTGTATTTTTACAACAAAAACTGCATTGTGATGAATATCCAACGCTGGGCAAAGCCATGTAATATTTGCAGTCATTAGTTCACTTATTTGGAAGGAAATTTAAAAGGCGTTAATGGCATACTTAGATTTAACACCAGAACACCATTTTCCCATTTGTTAATAAAACAGGGATTTTGAATGCCCAAATGCTTCATTTTATAAAATTCATGTTTAGGTCAAGCAAAATTGTGTTTTTACTTGCTTGCTTGTTTGTTATACACAAATAGTCCTTAACTTAGGACCACAATTTAGCAGAATTTCTATTGCTAATTCCATTGAACCTGATTTTACAACCTTTTTGCCATGGTTATTAAACAAACCACTGTGCTGCAGCGAATCATATAGTCGTTAAGTGAATCCAGCTTCCCCCATTGACTTTGCTTGTCAGAAGCTGGCTGGAAAAATCCCAAATGGTGATCACATGATCCTAGGATGCTGCAACCATTGTAAACATATGCCAAGCATCCAAATTTTGATCATGTGACTGGGGATGCGGCAATAGGAATAAGTGTGAGGATTGGTCAAAAATCACTTTTTTCAATGCCACTGTAATTTCAAATGGTGACTAAATGAATGGTTGTAAGTGGAACTATATTTCTACTCTACACAATATAGTACCACACACTATTTTCTTGAAAAGTAATTTCAAAATATGTTCAAGTAAAACAGCAAATAATGTAGTCACAGGTGTCTATACCATTACAGCACATAAAAAACAACGCAGTAAAAAGTAATGATAAAACAGCCTTGGAAACTGTCTATGGAAATTCTCAGTCATCCAGGTCATGGTTGTTCCAAAGGTGCTTTTCAAGAGGCAACTGGATTTCTGGTTTTTCTTTGAAGACATTTAGCTTCTCATCCAAGAAGCTTCTTCAGCTTTCCCCACCAGTCAGAGCTGAAGAAGCTTCCTATGATGAGAAGCAAAACATCTTCAAAGAAAAAGAAGGAAATCCAATAGCCTCTTGAAAAAACACCTTTGGGACAGCATTGGAAATTGTTTTTAAATATTTCCGAGATTACACCAGGAACCAAGAGAACTGTATGATGAGTGCCAGGTGAGCTTCTCCATAGAGGGCACTCCACAAAATATCCCTGGGGTCCATTACGGAAATATTTAATTATTCCTTAGTTTTATCTTTAAAAATAAACCCACGTTTGAAACTCCTAAGCAATTTCTATTATGTCTGTAAATGTGACATTTTACTCTGTAAATCATACGCTTCTCTAGTGCAAAATAATTCAACGCAGACTTCCATACTTTATTTTAACATTTGAGCCTAATAAGATTGCAGAAAGTTGACAGGCCAGAGGGGACTATTTTCCATTCCATTTTGTGCATGTCATGATTCTTTTCTGGACATACACATAGATATGTTAGACACCAAGAAGCTACCAAGAACAAAAGACAGAACTGTAATAAACATCAGAAACAAGCTTATTTAGATAACAAATAGCCAAAATGCTCATACCTGCTATTCCTAAATCCTTTTGAATCTTATTATGAAAGAGGCAATCTAACAAGTTCATGTTTTGCTTTTAAACTAACAAAGCCAATTAAGCTCTTAACACAGAAATGACTCTTGCTACAGTCAGTGTTGTAAAGATAGTTCTTTGTCTGTAGGTGGCATTAACAGTCTCTAAAGATGAGCAACTCTCTCTTAAATTCTTACTATAAGCTTTTGGAGTGGGGAGGGGGGGTGTTAGTGAAGTAGGCCTTAAATATTTTTAGAAATATGGCCAAACGTCTCAGTGTATTTGGGAAAAAAAATCATTTTGAAAATATGTAGAATTGTTTGGATTGTCAGCATACCTAATAAGAAATCTGAGTGATAAATGAATCCATCCTTCAGATTTGAAATAGAAAATACATTGCAGGATCCAATCTGGATTGGTCACCAAGGCCAGAGGTTTAGTCTTCTGAGTTGCCAGGGATACATATTTTTGTCTTCAGTCATGATAAAATGTATTGTTAAAGGCAAGGTTTTTTTTCCAGCAGAATGTTTTTATTTTTATTATATAGTTGGATTCATGGCCCAAATGTTCTTTCCAGCTCTATTTATTTTATGATTCTAAAAGAGTCAGATTTCCCCACTTTTTTATTGATGTGCTATGCAATATTCTATGTTGGCAAAGAACTGAGCTTGATTAATATGGGTTGACTCGCTGGCTTTATACTCAAATACCCCATCAATCTAAAATGAACAAGGGAGAAACTGGCAGAAATGGGAGGAGGAGTTAAATGAGACATTAGTTTAGAATCACTATGTAGCCTCAAAAAAATGAATTTTACCATCAAAACCCTTGAATGCCAGTTGACCTTTATCTAGTTTTGTCCAGATACAGACTGTTAGTGTGAGAAGACTCCTGTGCATAGACTTTAGCAATAAATCAGTAAATTAAAACCTCCACATGGGACTCTGGTTTTTTGAGCCTGACACAACTTACTACATTATGATCAGTGAATCTCAGCTTTGAAGTGTAAGAATTAAGCATCATGATGGTGAATGTGCCTTATTATACAAGGATGTTGTAGTTATCAAAATGAAAAATACATTTACTATATTGATCTAAATCAAAAACACATTATGAGGAAGAATATGCCTCCCTCCCCAGATTTTATTGGAGAAACACAGCCAAATTAAGCAGGCTGTATTAAAGTAAGCAGCAAGGTTTAGTTTTGAAATAAATGCCAATCTGGAAAAAATGCATCTGGAATCCAGAGCTTAATCACATTCAAACCAAAATATCTGTCATTAGGTGACTATGTCATAACTTCAATCTACTGATGTTACATATAATAAAGGCAATTAATAATAAGAGAGCAATATTATTACATTATTAAAAGACAGGTTTCCGTAAGCCTTCTTATAGTGTAGTCATTCATCAAACAAGTGTTTTTAAATATACTACATAAAAATCTCTATGACAACCTATTCTGCAGATAATACAATATTTAATGCAGAATTTGGTTATACTATAGAAGAATGACAGAACTAATTTAGAATACACTTCTAGGTAAGCACCTTATTACAATGTTTTACAAATAATTATAATTTCAATATAAAATAAAGAGAGGCATACATATGGCATCTTCGCTAAAATTAATTTTTCTTCTAGCTTGTATACATTAACAATTGTCAAATGCAATAGCTGAATGACTGCTGGTTACCTAGAGGCACCATTTCTTGAAACTAGATGCAGAGAACAGTGAGTGAGATACATGAATGAATTTCCTAATATAATTTGTCTACAGTCTTCCTTTTGGTGCCTTCTTACTTTCCTTTAGGAAATATAGCTAGTAGACTTTCTTATACAGTCGACTGGCAATTGTGAGAAGAGACACATGGACTAGATGAGCCAGGGCTCTAATCCAGAAGAGCAGTTAAAAATTGCAGAAAGAAGTAATGTAGAAATTGTACAAAGTCTTACTGTTTTATTATCAAATAAATGCATTTTGCATGAATCATTTGAGGTGATTTCGGTCTTTTCTCTATCCACACAAAACTTTTCTTTTCTTTATAAAACAAAGGTTTGAAACTGGTTCACAGAGACAAAAAATGTTTATTGAGAAACACAAAGCCAGTGTAAGTTTTTAGATACATGTTCCTAATCTCCTGTTGAAAATATGCCTTTACTTTAGTCAGCTAGTGAAAATTGACAATGAAGCATCAAAATGGATAGCTTCTTCCTTTTAGGATCAACTATCAAATCAGGGACGTGTTTATAACTACAAAGATCAGAATAGGGGAAACCATTATATTCTCCATGACATTCTATGGAAATAAAAGTTGGACTTTTTAGAAGTAGGACAGAAAAAATATTGATGGCTTTGAATTTTGATGTTGGAGAAGACTTCTGAGAATACTAATCAGCCAAGAAAACAAACTAATAGACTATTGAACAAATCAACCAAGAGTACACACTTAGGACATAAATGACCATTCTACTTCAAGCATAATATGTAAAGACTAACTAACCAGAGAAGGCTCTAATGCTGGGAAAGGTGGAAGGAGAGAGAAGAAAAAGATTACCACCAGCGGAATGGATAGGTTCAGCTATGGTGGCAATCAGTACATTGGGAAACCTAAAAAAACAGAAAATCTACACGTTGCTAAGAGTCAACATCTATAGATTAACATAGATAGGTTAATATAATATTAACTGAGTTCGAGCAGGCATCTGCTCCATGGGTGACTCTTAAGTGCCAACTAATAAATTAATCTTAATATTTTTTGCCTAGAAGCTAAGGTCAGAATCTAACATTTTTGGATTTCATGCATATAACCATGTTATAATAATTTGAATAATGATACATTTTTGTAAAACACAGATGACAATTGCTCAATCATTTTTAATATCATGAAATCTTCCCTGTCCTGAACCTGGTGGAACTATAATGTCAACTAAACCAGTGGTTGCCAACCGGTGGTCCGTGGCCTACTGGTGGGCTGTGAGAAAATTTTGGTGTGCCGCAGAGAAATGTCACCCCCAGAGCACCCCCCTAAAATAATCCAGGCTGCGCAGGAACACAAGGCTGCACTGCCCACATGGCCCGTGGAAACCCTTCCCACCCACTCATTCCTTACTCGGCAAATTTGCCTGCTAAATTGATATTTTTCTTCTTTTTTTCCAACCATCAGCTGTTTTGCTGTGCTGGGAGATTTAGATTAGCTAGCAAGCAGGAAATAGTTGGATCTCTTGCTTTCTAGCTAGTCTTTAGATCTTCAGCTCTGCTTCTAAGCATAGCCGAACCTCCCTTAGGACTGACTTTTCTATTATTCAGTGCAGACTCACGGTAAGCAAATTTTATGTGACAGACTCAGGTAGCCGATGGCAGTTAGATAGATCACTGAATGATTCTGTGAACAACTCAATCTGCCTGCCTGCTTTGCCTAATTTTGGATAAAAAAATGCTTTTTTTAAAATAAAAAATTCAATATTTATATAAATATTCTCTCATTTATAATTTATAGTTTTTACAAACATGCCGAGCCAGTCACATGACCACCAAGCCACACCTACAAATTAGGCCATGCCCACAGAACCAGTTAGTGGTCCCTGGGATTTAAAATTATGAGTTTGGTGGTCCCTGAGGTCCAAAAGGTTGGCGACCCTGAACTAATGTGGATCAGAAAATGTTTGTAAAGGAAACTATAACCACTTTCTACCGACTAGATTCTCTTCCTAACAAATCTGAATTCTAAATTAGTCTTCCTGCAAATAATAGTTTTCTTTTCCTTTGTGATAGGAAGGATAAGCAAGGAAGGAAGGAAGAGAGGGATGGAGATAGGAGCCTGGAGATAGAGATAAGTACAATACACTTATATCAACCTTATCTTAAATTCCAGTTTGTGCAGAAAAGCTGAAAACTACAAGAGAAGTTATCTAAACTGATTAGAATTGAGAGCTGCATATTGTTTTAGCAGAATGCTGCATAACATACAAGTAGTAACAGGTATGTATATGTAGCACAAGCAGATGTGGAATTAGAGGTAATACCGTGATATTTAACATCTACAAAAGAAAAGGGATATCCAGATGTAATTTGTGGTTGTTTAACCTAACAATTTTTAATATTCATGGTTTTTCTGTACTCCTGAGTCATGGTGGCACAGTAAGTAAAATGCAGTATTGCATGCTAACTCTGCCCACAGCCAAGAGTTCAATCCAAGGTTGACTCAGCCTTCCATCCTTCTAAGATGTATAAAGTGAGGATGCAGATAGATGGGGACAATATGTTGCCGTTGTAAACCGCTGAAATGTCTGTCAGCTCAGAGAGTGCTGTAAAGCACTATGGAGTGGTATATAAGTCTAAGTGCTCAGTGCTATTGCTATTTTTTTTTTCATATTAGAAAACCACATTTATCACTGCATCCAAGAACATTTCTGTCTTTAGGCCAAAATTAGAGTTTGTTACAAGGTTTTAAACTTCCAGGTTCAGTATGTGTATCAGACACCTCTGGGGGGAGTTGGAACATGGAAGGAGAATGAAATAATCAAATGAAAATGAAATAATGAGAAAGTATGGGCTATAACAGTTTCAAGGGTCAGCATTTTCTGCAGAAAAGGCTTTACTTTTGGCAAGTTTGAAATTTATATGGTATGTCATTGTTCACTACATTCCAATATAGATCATTTTTCCTCATGCATAACATAAAGTTCTTAGTTTCTCTGAATATATAGTGGGAGTATCATAAAATAGGTTAGGTTTTTTTCAACATCAAATAATATACCTGAAATTCTTGAACAAGCTCTAAATATTGAAATGAATACTGTAAATAGCATCACGCTTATCTACATGAGGAAACTTTCCAGAACATTCTTCTATTTAAATCGGTCTGGAAACTCCTTATTGGTATGGATAAAGTTGATACTTAAGTTTTCTGATCCTTGTAATATTTGAACATTTATGTGTTTCACATGGTGGACAGGAACTGAGAATCTTGGTGTTGAGATTTCAACTGACTGCAGCCAACTCATCCCAAGACAACCGGGTGTGGGACAAGAGTTTTATTTATTTATTTATTTTTGTCAATTGCTTACAAGGTAATAGGTATAAGTAAAAACATAGTTATGAATACATGGATACATATACGAAAAATAAAAGAAATAAAAGAAACAATAGGGCAGAGACGGTAGGCACGTTGGTGCGCTTATGCACGCCCCCCTACAGACCTCTTAGGAAAGGGATGAGGTCAATAGTAGACAGTCTAAGGTTAAAGTTTTTGGGGTTTGGGGAAGAATCCACAGAGTCAGGTAGAGTATTCCAGACATTGGCCACTCTGTTGCTGAAGTCGTATTTCCTGCAATCAAGTTTGATGTGGTTTACCTTGAGTTTGTATCTATTGTGTGCTCTTGTGTTTTATGGTTGAAGCATTGACTGGTAGGACCGCAATGTCTGATTTTGTATACTAATACTTAGATCGGACCGCTCTTCTATGGAAGAAATGGTGGAATGGAATCACTAAAGAAAGGGTAATGAAGGAGGCGCGAAATGACATGCGAAGGACAAAATGTTTTTTTCGAAATAATTAAATTGAATTGTCCTGTGGCGAGTTGTCTTGTGGCGAATTGGCCATTGAGTTGGCCGCAGCGAACTGACCAAGACGAAGTGGCCCTGGCGACTTAGTTGCGGCGAGCTGTCCCATTCCGCCCCGAGGCGGTTGCGTCTTGGGACTTCTAGCCCCGATACTTCTGGGTGTTACGGAACTGCCCCCAAGGGAGCCCTTGGGTCTGCCCGCCGGCCTTGCCACTCTAAGCAAAAACAGCGCGGCCGACGGAGCCTTTTTGCCTTCCGCGGCTCAATTGAGAGGATTGGCTACCGTGAAGAGAGGGCGGAGTGCCGGGCGCAAAGCCCTCTGAGTCGACCTTAAGCCCAGCGACCTTAAGCGCGGACGGAGGTGGACGGACGGACTGCCTGCCTGCCTGCCTGGGCCGGGCCTCCATGAACTTGCTGAAGGAGCGGCGGCGAGGCCAGCCGGAGGAATCCTGCGCCCCTCAGCCCGAGCGCGTAAGCCCAACCCGCTCGACGTTTTAGGACTGCGCGAGCCAGCGCCGCTGCCAGGCCGGATGGCCGAACGGCCGACCTTGAAAGCGGGTGGCAGTGGCGCTGAGCATGCGCCGTCGGGCCCTCCGACGTTACCGCGACCCGTCTTTCCAGCCGCTTTGCCCTCACTTGGCTGCGCCTTCGCTCTTTTGCTCACCGCTGGGTGAGCGGTGGTTCTGAAAGCAAGCAGGCTGCGCGTTAAAGGGTTGCCCTCCTAAATTTGGCCGAAAGCCTGTCGCTTCCCCCGGGAGACGAAGAGGAAACAACTGCGGGGAAAGGATTATGATGGGAAGGAGGAAATAAAAATTAATGGGGTGGGATGGGCGCTCGCTTCCGCCTTAATCCACAATTCTACTGTAGCTGCCATGGGACGTCTGAAGGGCGACAAGATGTTCGTTGCAAGTTAACTTCTCTTCCTCCTCTTCCACCTCTTTATTATGCACTTCTTTTTAAAGTCCTAATGCATAAAGTCGTATCTTGAATTGGTCTTATCCGAAGTAACAGTCTGTCTGGCTTGCAAGGTCTGACCAGCTGGAATATTTTATGGTTGTTGTTTTTTTCCTTTCGCAGACTTCTCGGTTGGTTCATAACGGGCTCCTGTGGGGTTGCTGTTCCTGGGAAGAATTTTATGTTTTTTGTTCTGTTTTAAGTATGATTTTTGTCCTTCGATTGTGAATGAACTCTGAAGAGGTTAAGGAGAAACGGGGAAGTTGGGAAGAGTTTAGGGGACACAGAGACCAAAAAGTGTCCTGGTTGCTTTCTTGTCTCCCTCGTTCTTCAGATTTTCCTTTAGATTCACGGGAGAGGAAGAGGTGTTGGGAGAGCCCAGATGTGCTCCCCCAAATGTACCAGGATGTGGTAATGAGTTTCTTCAGAGGTCTTCTGGTCCCCATTTTGATCCTCAGACAAGAGGATGAGGTTAGCTGGATAATTTTGGTAGCCTAATGCAAACCGGGAAATATTAATTAAAATAATGTATTATTTTGCTGGAAGGGGATCATATCAGTGTTGGGTTTCTTGTTGATTGAAAAGAAAGCAAAGCATTCTGGGCTACTCAAATTTCCTGACAGTAACTAGTGCAGCTCAGCATGAGGTCTACGTGCAGTTTGGCATTTTGAGTGAGGCTACCAGATCCAGGCTGCCAAAATCGTGGTGATTGTTAGCCATGGGAACCAGAATTGCCTCACCAGAATTTCACAACCAGTAAGGCAAATGCAGACTTTAATTAAAACTGTTAATATAGTAAGGTTTCTCTACTTGACCTTCATGCTTTCTAGATCATTGGAGTACACCTCCTAGAATCCCAAGCCAACTGATAAAGAATATTGGGAACTGTAGCCCATCATATCTGGACATAGGGAAAAATTTCCTAATATTCCATATTCTCTCTCTCTCTCTCTTAAGAGAGAGAAAGAGAGAGAGAGAGTACTAAAATTGCAATTGAAAAAAGGCATTTCTTAGACTTTTATCATGAAAGCTAATAATTGCTGTTTGCACATCAAAGATTGGTAAGAGTATATTCTTAAGTTTTGCAACAAGCTTTTTCTTCTGACCCTTGTGAATTCCAAAGCAATTGTTTTAAAACTCAGGTGTGGGCCATAAACTTCAGCCTCATGGACCAGTTCTAGTATTTGTAAATCTAAAGTATCTCTGACAGATACTTTTAGTGCTTCTTCAAAATCTTCAAACGATTCTACATCACCTTCCTTTCCTGAAGGGTCCTCTCATCCATCAGGCTATGCCACTCTTGTAAGAAAATAGTAGATTCTGACAAGGAAATTTCATGAGCTGTCATGGAAGGGAGAATGGAGAAAGATGTAGCAGCTTGTATATACATAAATGTCAGAAACCATCACTCAGTTATAAATTTACACCGCAGATGCTGCTGGCATAACTCTTTGCTGGTTCAGAAGTACTGGAATCAGGTGGAAAGCTAAAAGGATGGGGAGAGGCAGGATAGATTGTGTGCACTTAAAAATATTGCCTGGGGTTAGAAAAATATCCAGGTAGTTGGCATCTGAGATTTTTTGTTTGTAATTTGAAACACTAAACTATAAAATCACCTTCCTCTCTTATTCTGAGAACAGGATAGTGGAGAGATGTAATGGTGGGAATAACCTTGGGAAACAGGAGGAGGACCCAAAAGAAAGGCAACATTCTGATAAGAGGCAGGTCAGTACAAGTAGTCCTCAACTTATTACAGTTTGTTTAATGACCAAAGTTACAATGGCACTGGCAAAAGCGACATGACTATTTTTCACACTTATTGCAGCATCCCCATGGCCATGTGATCAATATTCTGATGCTTGGCAACTGACTTATATTTATGATGGTTGCAGTGATCCCCTTTTGTGACCTTCTGACAAGCAAAGTCAGTGGGGATTCACTTAACAGCCATGTTACTAAAGAACAACAATAGTTCATTTAATAAGTGTGGCAAGAAAGGTCGTAAAATGGGGCAAAAATTCACTTAACAAATGACTCATTTAGCAAAATAAATGTTGGGTTCAATTGTGGTTGTAAGTCGAGGACTACCTGTACACAGATAGGGAGAACAGAAGCATTTTCAGAAGGGATTTCTGTATACTAAAAAGAGAGGGAGAATTACTTTCAGTCTGACAATATTCAAGATTCAGTCTGACAAGTTGGCAATAATATAACCTTACAATAAAATTTGATTAGCTCATCTGGATAAGCTCGATAGTAGTAACTGAGAGAAGGATCTTGAAGGCCTAGTGGACAATCAGTTAAATATGAACCAGCAGGGTACTACAGCTGCCCAAAAAGCCAATCCAGTCCTACGCTTCATTAAAAGAAGAATAGAATCAAGATCACATGAAGTGTTAGTACCACTTTATAATGCCTTGGTAAGACCACCCTTGAAATACTGCATCCAGTTTTGCCACGATATAAAAAAGATGTTGAGACTCTGGAAAGAATGCAGAGAAGAGCAACAAAGATTATTAGGAGACTGGAGTCTAAGACCATAAGAGTCTAAAACCATAAGGAATTGGATATGTCTAGTGGAATGAAAAGAAGGACTAGCGGTGGACATGATAGTGGTGTTCCAATATCTCAGGGACTGCCACAAAGAAGAGGGAGACAAGCTTTTTTCGAAAGCACCGGAAGGCATGACAAGAAGCAATGGATGTAAACTAATCAAGGAGAGAAGCAACCGAGAATTAAGGAGAAATTTCCTGATAGTTAGAACAATTAATCAGTGGAACAGGTTGCCTCTAGTTTCAAATGGAGACTTTTAAGAAGAGACTGGCCAGCCTTTGTCTGAAGTAGTATAAGGTTTCCTGCTTGAGCAAGGAGTTAGTAGAAGATCTACAAGATCCATTCCAACTCTGTTACTGTTATTCTTATCTGGAGTACCTGACAGAGCTGCCATCAATCTGACTGAAAGTATTTTTCCCTCCTCTATTTTTAGTTCCCAAGAAACTAGGGAAGGTCTCTTCATAAATGCTTCTCATACTTATCACCTACCTGCAGAGTGAACCGCCTCTTACCAGGCTGTTTCTTTGTCTATGGATCTTCCTTCTATCTCCCAAGGACACACCTACATGCTATTACAGGAGGAGAAGACAGGCAGCACAATCTATAAAGGTATTTAGAAGCCTGAGGAGCTAGAGTACTACGCTCCTTGTTAGTAATATTCATTGCGTTCTTTCTTATGCCAATGTGTTTTTTCTCATAGCTAAGGAGAAACCTACAGTACAATGAGAACTATCCTAAACGTCATCCCTTAAAAGTCAACAGCAGTTGGCCATCATGTTTTTCTTTTGGAAACAAAACATCTACCTGAAAATATTTTATTTTTAAAATAAAACTTGGCTTCATATTTCTAAGAATTCAATTGTTCGATATTACCTTTTCTTTTAGCCCTCTAGTGTTAATAATTAAACAGTGCTGAGTCCAGACCTTTGGCGATTTCACAGTACTTTTATTATAGGAGCTAGGGGAAAGCTCCCTTAAACAGATTTGTAACCGGTGTGTGTGTGTGTGTGTGTGTGTGTGTGTGTGTGATGAAAATCTATTTTTAAGAGACTTGAAATGTAATTCAGAATTCAAATGCAAGAGCAAATTTATGACAGGAAAGTGAAATCACGAGTGACTTGTTATATGCTAATGTTGCAAACCAGTGATGCCCCTATATTTTTTCCTGAAGTGTTTTCCAGTGAGCTTTATAATGTAATTAAACCTATCAGTGCAATGGCATGTGCTTGTTAAGAGAGCCACCTTTGGTACTTAATTGTAGTTAGCCATCATTTGCTTTATTAAAAGTACATTTGCAAATATATAACAAGGCAAGCAAATCCCCCAGGAACTTAACCCACTATCTTCAAAACCCACACACAGCTCGAACCTACCCTTTGGCTGAAAAGGGCTGGACATGTTTCCCCTCTAGAGCCTATTAAAACTACTCTGTTAAGTGACCAGAGGCTGTTAACACATTAATGACATTAGTTGCTTCTTTTCCTTCAGGGACTTTACACAAAGCCTTTTCCCTCCTCTCCCTTTTTTTTGGGGGGGGGGAGAGGGAGGAGGGGGAAAGAGGGCTGACACTAATAGCATTTCTACGGAGGATTGGATTTGTTGGCGCGGTTGATCAGAATAATGCAAGCTAATGCCATCCTCATTTTCCATGTCTGTCTAAAGGCCATCTACTTTAATGCTTTATATTCAGTAGAGTGAGTTTTAATATCACCCTTAAGGGTGATTGGTCTTATCTGCAGCTTTTGAGATCAGAGATGGTAATTGGCGTCTCCTTTAATTTTTATCCCACTGATATACTTAGCTAAGGAAGAGCTCCCAGCCAAATGAACATGCAGCCATACCAGTCAACAAGCATAAGTTACCTAGCCTAGCCTTTTCTCGATTCCAACTGAATTGCAAAAGATATCACGCTAAGGTCAAAGAAAATAGGGTTTTGTTTTTCAAGGTTTCCACAAATAACAAGAATATCTTGTCTGTCAGAGAATGTCTGTCAGCAGTTAGGAATAACTGAGTACTGAACTTCAGCCGTTGTATGCAACAATATAGAACATTTCCTGGAGTTTAAAGAAGGATACATGACTGAGATATTCTAAGCAACCAGTACCTATTATTGAATCTCAGTGCCCCTTTTTTTGCCACAGTTGTTAAATGAATCACTGCAATGGTTAAATAAATCATGCAGTTGTTAAGCAAGCCTGGCTTCTTCCTCTGACATTACTTGTCAGAAGCCAGTTGGGAAGTTTATAAATCAGTGGTGGCTAACCTTTTTGGATTCCTGTGGCAAAACTTGTGTGCCCGCTTGCAGGCTTGTGCTTGCGTGCCAGCACCCAGAAGGCAATGCATGCCCTCCCATGCCCCCTACACGTGTGTGCAATCTCCGCCATCCCCTTCCCTGCACAGTGCCTTGCAGCTGATTTTTGGCTAGTTTGAGGCCTTTTTCGGCTTGTCAGAGGCTTGAGGAAGGCTTCTGCAGGCTTTGCAGGTCGAAAACTAGGCCAGTTTTGTCACTTCCAGTATTTCCAGAAAAACAGGAAGTGATGAAATGGGCCTGGTTTTTGGCCTGCAAAGCCTGCAGAAGCCTTCCTCAATCCTCTGGGAGGCCGAAAAAGGTCTCAAACTGGCCAAAAATGAGCTGTGAGGCATGCGCATGCAAAGTGAGGTAATTTTGCCTGCAGCTCACATGCTGGCACAAATGGTTCTGTGTGCCACTTGTGGCACACATGCCATAGGTTCGCCATCACGGTTATAAACAAATGGTGATCATGTGACCCTGGGACAATGCAACTGTCATAAACTTCATGAAGAATCCGTGCAATTTCCAAGTTTTATTCATCTACCAATTACATACAGTAAAGCAAAAAATCCATTTCCTGTTCAGAATGTATGCAGCATGTGTGAATGCACATGCACAAAACACACATACCATTAATAATCATAAGAGATGCTATTATAATCATTTTAACCTAAACTTTGCTTGATAGCAGAATCCTTTTTAATATATTTGGACTTTTTAACTGTGGAAGAATGAGGTTGCCACATTTATGCATCATTTTTATGAAATTCAGTGTGAAGGTCTCTATAGATCTCTGACCCATTGGGCCTTGCCACGGACATGCTAGATATGAGTTATTAATGCCATCTCCACAATCAGAATTCTATACAGGTCTTTTTTTTTTCAGTTCCTCAAGATGTTTCTGATGCCTTCAAATATCAGAATAATTTGGGAGTCTCTATAGAAACCTCTACAGGTTCTGCTTGCATTAGTGTAGCATTCATAACCAGCTACTCTGTATGCTAAATTCCTGTCTGATCATAAGTGCTTCAGACCAAAAACAATAACCTGGTTTTATTTTTGATAAGAAAAAATTTCTTCTAATGCATAGCAGTAAATCAGTTTTCTCCTTTATCCTTTCATGCATCTTGCTAGTTATGCTGCTTGTACTTGCCTGCTCTAGCTTTTAATAAAGGACAAATTCTCCAAGAACAAAGGAAATGGATGTTTTCCCAATGGAAGGCAGCTTGTCTTCAGAGAGTCTTCTCAGATTTTTATTATTACATTTTGTACATTCTTACTATAAGACGTATTTTGTTTCTGATTCACTTCCTCTAGATGCATGCTGATTCATTTTTAACAGTAGTCATGCTTCAGCCTTTTTCCCTTGGTTGTTCTTCTTGTGCTCATCCACTTTCTTTTAACCTAACAGGATTCTATTTCATTTCATTTTTGTTTATATTCAGATTTTTTAAAACTTGATTTCTATAGAGGTGTATTCTTCACAATATAAAGTACTTCTGTTCAAGTGTCCAGTCAACCTGTGACAGGAACCATGAAGCCATTTTCAAAAAATACAAAGAAGTTACAGAAATACTTGATGAAAATAGAGAGGGAGAACTTTTTTCTCTTGCATCCTATTCAAACAATTTATTATAAAGGTGTATAAAGATTCAGTTCAGATGTTACCATGGATGGAACATTATGGACTTTGTGATTCATGCCAACGGGTTCCTCCCGTCTCACATTTCTCCATATTATTGTAAAATAGAAAACTGCAGAAATCAGAATACATCATTATGATACCAAAATCCATTATACAATGTAATGTTTTTCTTCGTATTTTCTGTTCCTCTCTAAATATCTGCCACCTGCAACATAGTTATCCAAAGAGCAAACACCCCTGAATCTAAGATAATTCCTTCTAGAAATGAAAATAAAGGTGTCAACAAATCAAACAATAATGATTTCCAAAACACAATTTTTCCATCTTGCCAATCTACGACTGGAAAATGCAACTGAAATCTTTCTGAATATCCCTCAGCCAGATGTATGCTTATTATTTGTATATGTGTGTATATATGTATATATATATGACCATATATATCTGGCATAATTATACTCAAAAAATAAGCACGATTAGAATGTGTCTGTGTGTTGAATTAATATCTACTGACTAAAATTAACTGCATATATGAAGGAAGCCTGTTTATAAAGTAAATCATACACTTATCATTCTTTTATATTAATTTAATTAGCGATTGTACACTTATACAGATAAAAACTAGTAGAAAAAGAAAAGTATAATAGAGAACAGAAAAGAGAAAAAAATGAATAACTTCCCACTTGTCACAAGTATAGTGTTTTTAAAATAACTCATCACCTTCTCTTTAATAACAAAAAAGTATCCCTTCATTCCATATCTCATCTCCTTACTTAGAAACAACTTTAGAAACTCAACATTCAGCTCTAATCAGCAAAAAGTCCATTAAGGGTTACCATAAATAACAAAATATCTATTTTAAACTTAATTTTAAAAAAACTTTATCATCCTTTCTTTTCTTTGTATAGCTCCCTTACCTGCAAAGAAATCACCAAAACCTCATCATTCAACCATACTTAATCAAAATCCATCAGGGTTTATCAGAAAAAAGATAACTAGATTAATGTTAATCAAATAGATTTAAAATGCAAAACATATTAATATTTCTTACCTGAAAATAAATCCTTTAAAACCTTTTTGTTCACAAAAGCCCTTTAATGTTTTAACAGATAGCAACCCATTTATTTTATCCTTAATCAAAGAAACCAAATTTATATTCCTTGTGATTCTCTGAAATTGTAATCTTTATTTCCCACAAATAATATTCTTTCTTTCTTTATTTATTTATTTTTTTCTTTCTCTTTCTTTCTTTCTTTCTTTCTTTCCTTCCTTCCTTCCTTTATTTATTTATTTTCTTCTCAGAAAAATCTNATTTATTTATTTTTTTCTTTCTCTTTCTTTCTTTCTTTCTTTCTTTCCTTCCTTCCTTCCTTTATTTATTTATTTTCTTCTCAGAAAAATCTTGAAAACTTTAACTGATCTTTTTCTTAGAGTTTAATTTCTATTCATTTTTAAAAATTAACAAGAGCAAAAATGAATAGAAATTAAACTCTAAGAAAAAGAGTTTAATTTCTATTCATTTTTGCTCTTGTT
Source organism: Laticauda laticaudata (assembly GCA_004320025.1). NCBI lineage: Eukaryota > Metazoa > Chordata > Lepidosauria > Squamata > Elapidae > Laticauda > Laticauda laticaudata. The sequence continues at coordinate 49,805 of BHFT01027758.1, forward strand.
AATTTTTAATAGAACTCTTTTGTACACCCATTGTAGAGTATCCCTCTTCTGGTTTATTATTTATATGTCCCTTTTTCATTGTGGAAGCTGATCCAATTTTATTTGTATAGCCAGTTTATCATCTCCTTGCATATCATTATCCTTATAACTTCTCAATTCCAAATGCACATTTAAACTAGTTTCATTCTTATGAAATTAAATTCATTCCTCTCCCACAACATTCACAATCCATTTATCTATAATGGCAGATATTTTTAAAATTATTTCTATTGTTCCCATAGGTCTTTAAATACATCTAATGTTAAAAAATATTGTGTTCTATTATTGGCAAGTAATTTATGTGTTTCTCCTTAAACACAATCTTTAGTTCTTTCTGGTTCCCTCTAGTGTCCAAAATTTCAAGACCCATCTTCTAATGTTTTTATTTTTATAGTTAAAAAACAATAGTGTTCCCAAAGGAAATAGTCATATAATTAGTTTTAAATCTTATTTCACATCTGTCTCAGTGGTGGGATTCTACCTGTTTCCCTACCGGTTCAGTAATCACACACTTTATGCATGCACAGCTTTCAACCCCAGCTGAGGCTCTGCCGCGCCAATCAGCTGAGAGGATAATAGGGGCAGGTGGGAAGGCCGATCTTGCACTTTTCTCTTCTTTCTCCTCTCAGCTGATCATCGGAGCTTTTTTTTTTTTTTTTTTTCTACCGG
>BHFT01027758.1:50536-71941 GCA_004320025.1 Laticauda laticaudata
TTTTTTTTTTTTTTTTTTGCTACCGGTTCAGATGAACTGGGCCGAACCAGTCGCATTTCACCACTGGATCTTTAGACAATTTCAAGATCAACATTTGCTCCTTTTCTGTTTCCTCCAAAAATATTTTTTTCTGAGCCTTTGAATTCATATTTTAAAATCCTTTCACTGTGGATTGAAGGAATTCACCCAGTGAACACTGTAAAACTTGCTGTCCCATGGCTTCTCAATATTTAAAAAACAATGAAAAATTAATTCCAATAGGTACTAAGAAATGAGGATCCATTCAATGTAAAATCCTTAGAGACTACATTATACTTCAGAGCTTGATGAAATCCCTCAACTCCCAGCTGTTTGACACACAATCAACCACAGGAATATCAGTTGCTGCCATCTATTCAGAAATAGCAAGTGCCCAAAGTACATATGGGTGATCTCAATTTTTTGTTTTTTTGAAGAGATTTCAGTGGTCAGATCCAATATCTAGTTACCAATTCAGCTATAATATTAATCTCATTGTTCCAAAACATGTTTGCCACTGGAAATTTGCCACTCTTTTTATTTTATTTTTTTTAGCCCTACCAAAGCATCACTCCCAAACCCAAAATTGCACAAGTTTATATATATACATTCTTTCCCTTTCTAATAGATTCAGAATGAAGGAGGAAAGGATAGAGAAAGAAAGAGGGGAGAACAAAACTAGATTAAGAAGGTTAGAGATGTTCACACAGAAGAAAGGGGATATATTGTTGGGTATTACCAAAAGGGTTGGAATTTTGGTAAGAAGCTCCAGATCAAGTATATTTACGAACAATTCTAAATTTTGGATGTCTATATCTCTCATCTATTTCATCATTTTCACAGCATCTTTTAAATTTATGAAATGCCCCTCCTTCAAAATCAAAGGTAATTGTTTAGGGGAAAATCTTGCTCCCTTGTTAGGAATAATATGTGTAAGAGTAGGAGTGTAGAGCCTGGAGGAAGGCAGTGAATCAAAAGAGGAATTAGCCTAGAGTCTCTACATTCCCACAAGCAGTCTTAAGTCCAATCCCTCTTAAATTCTCTTAACTCTTATTCAGCATCAAAATAGTGCTGCTAATTGACTAGGTTCCTGTGCATAGATATGATCAATAAATTAGTTTAATTGAGAATTAATGTTGTATTTCATGCCTGACAATATGTTTATTTTTTGTATTTTAATACAGAAATATTTTGCATCTTATAATAGCGAGATGTGTCATTTCTCAAGTTAGAACAATGACCATCAATGGTTGTGGTCATGAAATAACTTGTTACAATAAAGACAGAATCATTATTTCTCAAGAACAAGCTACTTTAGCCAAGATGCATGTATAACTAGCATATGGGAAAAGCCCTCAGACTTAAATTTCTTTTTCATTTCACAGAAACGAGCGCGCAAAAATTTGGAGACTGTTCCACAGGCAATCAATCCCTGCCACCCATTAAGCAACTGTTTTATGGATTACTGGGCTGTGAAGTGGAATTTGAAGGAGAATGATCTCACTGAATTGTTCAGTTCTCAGATTATGAAGGAGAAACCAAGTTATATGGTATGTTTTATAAGCTGGAATCTATGCTATTAGGATCACTTTTTAAAAACAAACATGTCAAGTAGTGATTATTACATTGTTTTGAGAATTCTGTACATATGTGCTTATTAATCAGATATTTATGGATAATGAAGCCAAAGCTACTGCCCAGCCATGTCCAAGATGTATTGCTGGTGAATCTGTAAGTATATTAACCCTCTTACTGTGACATAAGATAGGCTTGTTCTTAAATATTAGAGCCATAAAACATAAGGTTAATAAAAAAACAGCAATTACATTTCTCAGGGATAAAGCATGTAAATAAAAGCAGCAGATTGATTTAGCTTTTTCTTGGTATGCTAGCAGAGTGCAAACTAATGTTTCCTGCATTAGGTTGAAAATATAGGGAGTGCAGGCTCATTTTTCAAACACACCAGAAAGCAGAATTCAGTCACCTAAATTAATCTCAATGCAAGTTAAGGCATGTATTGCCTATTTCTGTTTGGAGACATTTGAGATTTACAAAGAGATTTTAGAAGTATTTCTACAAAACTGGAAGACAGATATTATTCTTTGATATGTTCAAAGTAAGACGTAACTTACCATAATTCAACTAGATTCTGAGGTTAAGCAGAGTTGCTTTCAACCCAAGGAAGATGATATTCCTCCTAGCCAAAATTCTTAGTGTAAATTTCCAAATATTTTAGTGAGCCTCTTAATCCTATTCCCAGCTAAATTTTTAAAAATATTTTTAAAGACTGAATACAATTGGTCAGAGGAAATATAAGAAAAAAACAATTAAAACAAAGAAAATAAGACTATGATTTTAACTTGTTTTCATTAAGCTACATTAGGCCTTAGAGTTGAAATCTCCATTCATATTCCTATACTATGAAAGCCAATGAAAACAGAGTTATTCATGAACAATGGGAAAATTAAGTATGAAGAAATGTTTTATTTTGTTTCTATGTAATATCTGAAATAAGTTCTCCTTCATATATTCCACAATGGTTTCTTGAAAAAGGAGGCATTGCTTTTTAACTAAAAGTTGATATGTCTTTTATCTTAGGATAGGTTGGCTGCATTGTGTTTTTAATGTTTATTAACCATAAACTTATGAAACATTGAGAAGCTGAAGTGGTATCTCCTTGCTTAACACTGTAGCTTTAAAGAAGGATTATATAATTTCATGGAACATGTTTTCATAGATAGTAGTTGAAAGAGGTACTACTCTTGTTACCAGCAATGAAAATAGAATTTAGCTTCTTTTCATTTTGTCTCCCTGGCCCTTCTTTAAAAGAAAGCTGGACATTGTGCATTTATCAAAGCCATTATTATGTTCTTTAAAAGAAAGAAAAAAATAGTGCAGATTCCATTCAGAATAAATAGGATTTTTGGAAATCGCATTGGAGTTCATACATTGTGCTAAGATTCAATGTGACCTATTTTATTTTCATAGTGAATTTTATGGAACTAACCGTTGTTAGCTATTAACTTGCTTTGTATATCAATTGATAAAAATTAATCCAACCAACTTGGGTTATTCAGCAATTCATGCTGGATGTCGGTTCAGCCTTTATCCGAATGAACATGTCTACCTCTAATTAGCGTCTGGCTGTCAGTAACGTGATTAATTTTTAGTGTTTATAGCCTTCCAACTTGGACAAAACTGCAAATCTTACTGCAATACATTTCTTCTGTATCTTTATTGTGATAGAAAACTTTACCTGTATAACAAACCTTGCTTCAATTAATACAATTTATCTGTCGTTACAGGGACACTTTGGTCATATGATGTGTTTATAGAAGATCAAAGAACATTGATACAGATGATAAGCTCAAGCTTATCAAAATTATGTATGATAGGCTTGAGTTGCTAATATTTTCTTCACTTCTCTTATAAATTCCTATTTTCAATAGAATCTCATTTTAGTTTACTTTTTAATATCTCATATTATCTATTGTTTAGGAAAAAAGTTCTCCACTTCTGATAACATACATATCATGTACTACTAGAAGCATATTTTCCTGAATATAAGTTCTTAATTGCATTATTTTCACTCCGTACATCTTGCACTGAACACCCAAAATGTGTGTTGTTTTTAAATGAACCTTGACAGCAATAGTCAGAATAAGTATCTGTTTCAAATCAAGATCTGTTCTCCCAATCTTAAAATAATATCAAAGGAATTAAATTTTGCTGATTAGCAATATTCTGTGCATTTCCACCATTTAGTAAAACTACTTTCTAATACAGTCCCACAAATTCTAGGGAAAGAGGGCTGGGGAACTTTAGAATCTTGTTGGCTGAATGAATCCTATCTGAGTGACAAAAAATTTAATGTTTAGATAAGAACTAGTTCTTTTTTACATGAAATAAAAAATAAGTCAAATGCAGTTATTTGGTTGTTGCAAGTAAACCTTATTTTCATCTGCATATTTGCTGACTATGTCATAAAATGCCCTTGAGGTTGTTCAAATTATTTTAAAATGCAAGTTTGAATCAATTACTTTTAAAACAATTTTTAAAACGTATACATCAAGTACATTTTCATGGATTTATTTGTAATTCAGCATTACAGCAAGAAGACATAGACTTGCTTCTAATAACAAAGTTTATGAAAGCACTTTATATGAAAACATTAGGACCTTTTAAAAATAAGATATATTTATGGTAAACAAATTAACAAAAATGCATAAATAATGCCAGCACTGTAATGTAATATCAGAATTTAGATAAAGGTTCTACCATATGATTCTATATATTTTAGCTGAAATATTTAGCAACTGAAACCTGGTTAATTAAACTACCAATGGTTTATTGCTCCTTCTGACTCTGCAATTCAATCAAATACTTTTTGCTCATGATTGTAATATAGTTATGAATAAAATATTATGAATATAATTAAGTAGAGGGAATAGAATTCACTTTTGTTCTACCACAAGATTTTTATTATGTCTTTGTAATCCAGAGACTGAGATATTTCATTTATTCCTTCAGAATGCGATCAACAAAGTAGTTTCCAAATCAGCAGTTGAAGAGACTTAAGACTGCATTCTGATGGACACTTATCTGTAAGTTTCAGTGAACAAAGTGTCAGGGTTTGTCTTCTCTATGTAATACTTTACCTTCAAAGATTAGATGGCCTTCATTCTTACAACCCTCCAAGAAGTTATAAAGCCTCTTCTTCATTTGAGATGATTGATTCCAAAGCTGCTGGTTTGGTTTTACCATACAGTATTTTTTTATTGTTTAGATATTCTTATGGTATTTTAATACATATTCTATAAGTTGCTCAGAGTCTAACTGAATTGGACAATAAATACATTAAGTGTGTTGGGAGAGACTTCCTTAAATTTCATGGGTTTTTGGCAAGATGCATCCCATCTCATCCGGGTCATCTGGTATTGGCAACATTGGCTGTCGTGTGAGACTATTATATATTATATAGAATCTAGCATTTTGTAGATTCCATCCACGCAATCATTGCCTTTAAATTTAGGGCTGAAGCTTAAATGAATCATTAGATTCTATGTTTTCTTATTCCAACATTATCTCCACATAAATTATGAAACATAGGTGGCAAAGAGGATGATGGGTAAATCTGTCTTCCTTTATGTCTCCCATCACTTACTGGAAAACAAACATAGAAGTGCCGTTCACAGATCTGAAGTTGTTGTTTGTATGTATTGGAAGACTTCCGAGATTTTTATCAGTTATATATATGATTTATTGTATACTTTTTAGTATAACTCAAGGTTGATTTTGCTCTGTAGAAGCAGTTTTAAACACATGCAGGTCATCCTCCACGTATAACCATTCGTTTAATAACAAAATTACAATGGCACTGAAAAAATGCTGTTATGCCTGTTTTTCACTCTTACGACTATTTGCAGCATCCCCATGGTCACATAATCAAAATTTGAACACTTAGCAACTAGTATCTATATGTGGTGGTTGCAGTGTCCTGTGGTCATGTGATCACTTGTTGCAGCTTTCTGACAAGCAAATTCAATGGGGAAGCCAGATTCACTTAAGAACCATATTGCTAACTTAACACCTGCAGTGATTCACTGAATAACTGTGACAAGAAAGGTTATAAAACAGGGCAAAACTGTCTTGCTTAGCAACAAAAATGTTGGATTCAATTGTGAGTATAAGTTGGTGACTCTGTAAAACATGAACATGAACACAGTAACAAAACTACATTCATATTGGAGCTTTGAATTTGCCTATTTGGAAATAATGGATTAGGTATAGATGCATTTAAAATGCTATCCAAAGTTAAGGGCCTTGAGGTTGACAGAAAATGTCTCTGCCTGATTTTATGAATTCCTCAACTTGCTTCATAAGATCCTCATCACAGTCTCCTTGATTCATTTGGATAATGAATGCCAGGGCATCTTGTCCACTTGAGTTACATAAAATTGAATTCAAGCACCCGAAATTTAATTTCAAAATATGTAGAGTTTTCAAATCTCTTAATTACATTCTGGAAAACAACAGATTGTTCTTAAGAATGTTAATAAACTACAGGTAATCCTCTAGTTAAGACAGTTCACTTAGAGACCATTCAAAGTAATGACATAACTCTCCCCCAAGTACTTATGACATAGTCCCGAAGTTACAATTGTTGCAGCACCACAGCAGTCATTCACACTTATGAATGTCTTTAGAGGCTCTGCCACATTAGACGGATTGCGACAATCTAGCAAGCCGCTGTATTCATAGAGAAAAGAGGCCTAAAGTAGTGTAAGATCATGCAAGATCAGTAGTGCAAGATATTGCACTATAGTACCTTAAGCCTCGGGTCTCAACGAACCGAGGCCTGATCCAGATCCAATCGAAGAACGTTTGCAAGCATCAAAATCACATTGCTTCAAGCCTCCCAATGGCTTGCAAACATTTTTTGTGCCAAAACTGGAAGTTTCTGGGGGCTGTGATCTTGCGCAAGATCATAGCCCTCAGAAGTTTCCAGTCTCAGTGTGAAAAGCATTTGCAAACCGACAAGACTTTGGGGCTGGAAAATTGCATTGCTTCAACCCTCCCATCAGCTTGAAAATGCTTTTTGCACTGAGACCACAAGCAGGCAAAGAAACTGGGGCAGAGAGGCTGGAGAGGAGATAGGCCAATAGATCTTCACAAGGTATGTGATCTGGCATGGCAGGATGTGGGGGAACAATTGTGGGAACCCCAGGGGTGGGAGCATGAGATATCTCAGTGGGTCAGAGGTGGCCTTGGGTGGTCTGAAGGAGATAGCTGTTCCATTACTAGGTCCCCCATAGTCTTCCTCACCCTGAAATACCTCATGTGCACTTAATGACCTGCACATTTGGTTAGTGAATGCGTGGTCAAAAGCAGGGAGCGATTGCGTTCATTTTACGTGATTCATTCCATCGTCAGGCTATGAATGGAATTGGCAGGGTCCATTACATTCGCAACTGGAGGACTCTCTGTAGTTTTTTTTAAACTAAGATCCTGGAATATTTATATTGGCATGTTTTCAGTGAGAAAATACAATTTTATATTTTATATCAGAACTTTTAAATCTTACATTGAATAAACATTTGGGATTTTTGTCCTCAAACTAAGTATAAGTTTTGTCTTCAAATCAAATTGGACAAACTATCATAACCACAGAATTGTTTTGAGAAATATTAACCACTTTTTGATTTTATAATAGAATAATTAAAAATACAGATACACTGTAATATTTTTTGTATACAAAATCTAAGAATTCTATTTTCCTGAATGAATTGACACAACCATTTGCATTTTGTTGCATAACTTTAAAACTTTGTATTTGGTAAATTCTAATTTAGTTTTTTAAGCTGGAGTATTAAATAGTATATTTGCTGTTAAGACTGTCAGTTATGTTTTTAAAAGATCTGTAAATGTATAAAAAAATTATTATACCTTTCTAAAATTTATCTTGCAAATCTGCCCAAGATAAATTGTATTTCATTTATTTCCACATAAATAAATAAAATAGAATTTCAAAGACTAGTTTGCTGTGTTATTGAAAAGTGGGTGTTCGTCACATTTGAAGTGTTCATCATCAAACAGTGACTTAATAGGAAAATACTTTTTTTGAAATTTCAAATATAAGCTATCATATAGTAGAGCTGTCATTTGCAGTTTGTTCCATGATGACGCCTTCCTATTCTACTACATATGTTGCTTAAATTACTAATATTGAAATGTTTCTATTATCAATTAGTTTTATTTTGAACAAAGATCACGATTCCTCAAATGTTTTCATGTATTTGTGATCCGATATAATTCTTTTAGATTGTATATTTTACAATCCAATTTGATACTTTCTCCTACTGCAGGGGTGTCAAATTCGATTTCATTGAGGGCCACATCAGGGTTGTGTTTGACCTGGGGGAGGTTGGGGTGGGTGTGGCCAGCTTGACATCACTCATGTTGGTACTCTGTTGGTGGCCTGAACTCTATCAGTGAAAACGGTCTCCTAAGCTCCGTTTTCAGCTGCAACGGCCTTCTGCGACACTGCCAGTGTTGGCAAAGGCACTGCGGGCCAGTCCTTCTCTGTTTCCAGGGTGACCCCATGGGCCAGATTAAGTACCCCATGAGCCAGAACCACGCCTTAAGCCTCGAGTTTGACATCCATGTACTACTGCATGAGTATCTGATACAGATTGTAGTGACATAAAAGGTGAAACCTCTTGATGCAAACCATGGCTTTTTGCACTTGTACCATAATGTCAGGCACAAGTAAATAAATGAAACAATTTTCAACATGATGTCATGTTACATGTTCCATCTTTCATACCTCGCCCATTTGAGATAACTACACACATGTTAATAGGGAGATAACATTTGATACAACCATTGTGGATTGTAATCCACAAAAGCATATGCCAAATTAAGGATGGGAGCTTTTAAGGTGCAACAAGGATGTCTGCATATTCCCAAACTACTTCTTCTTGAACTCTGGTGAAATATAAACCATCAGGGGATTGCTCTCAGGAAGACTCAGTAGGACAAAAGACCCCCCAAAATGAGTAAACATTCCTCCCCTAACATGTAAGCATCTATAATGTGAAAAATAGAGATAGGATTGTACAGATAATATATATATTCAGCAACTTGCAGTTATTCAAAAAGAAAACAAATGTTTCAGGGAAATGTAAGAAAAAAAGTGCAGATTTCTGAATCTAACTTTACTTGCAAAGAGGTCTGTTCAAAACTCAAAGCTCAAGTTTCATTACAGACCGCTTGATTCTCAGACTTCTCTAACTTTGTTTTCATTTCTTAATTTCTTGCTGAACTTTCTCAATCTGCATTCCACAACTTATTTCTTCAGCAATTGATCTGTAGAAGAATTCCTGGAGTTCGTGGTTTGACCTCAAAGCTCTTTCCCCCCCAGAATTTAAGACTCTGTCTCTTTAGTATTCATTACATTACTATATTCTGAAGTTGCTTGGTAGATCTACAACTTGGTTGTCTTTTTTTCTTATTTGTATTTGAAGTAGTATCCCAACCTTTCATTTGTGACCAGGTGTCCTTGTAAAAATACTTTAGCTCCTATTTATCATGCCCAAATATTAAATAGTTGCATTTTATAACATACTGTATCACCCATTCTACCATTAGATACACAACAAAAATGCATCAGGCGGATGTAACTTTTACTTTTGTTTCAAATTAAGCCTGATTACTTTTTATAGATAAACGTCAACAATGAATGTATTATTTAAACAATGAGAATGGGAGAGAAGTGGTAGCAAATATCTCAACTATTGTACTATAGCAGATTTCATAATAAAACAAAATTTAAAAAAACAACAGAATTAGATGGGACCTTGGAGGTCTAATCTAGTCCAACTCCCTGCTCAATCAGAGTGGCACCTCCATCTGACCCTGTTTCAAGAGCGGTCAGGACATTTGGACAGCCGGTGGTGGACCTGTTTGCCCCCTCAACGCTCAGCTCCCGAGATTTTTTTCCAGATAACCCTTGCAAGGAGCGGAGAATTTCAATTCTCTCCACTGTTGTTGGCCCCCGGGACTTCTGTATGCATTCCTGCCACTTCCACTGCTTCCCAAGATCATCCAGAAACTGCTAGACAAGAGGGCGGAGCTGCTTTTAGTTGCTCCTTACTGGCCCAGACAGCTGTGGTTTGCAGATCCGTATCAACACCATGGAGAATTCTGCCAGACAGGGTCTTGCTAACCCAGGGACCCCTTCAACATCCGGACCCTCAGTGGTTGCATCTGACCATCTGGAGGTTGAGCAGAGTCATCTGAAGAGTGAAAAGTTTTCCAACAGAGTTGTCGCCACCATCCAAGCTGCAAGATGCCCCTCAACAACTCGCAATTACAATGCCAGTTTCTGCAAATGGTGTACCAAGTCCCAAATTGATCTCATCTCTCCATCTGTGGCTCAAATTCTAGAGTTCTTGCAAGAGGGAGTTGACAAGGGATGATCACCTAATACGTTGAAAAGACAGGTGGCAGCCTTGGCATCAGTTCTCACTTGTGAAGGTCTACTGTCTCTTTCCCATCATCCACGCATACGGAGTTTCCTTCGAGGAGCCACAAATTTATTCCCTCCAGTGGTACGCTGTTATCTCACCTGGGACCTTAACAAGGTCCTCGTCGCACTCACTAAGAAACCTTTAGAACCCTTGAAATCTTCAAGTCTCCAATTTCTGATGTATAAAGTAGTTTTCCTCGTAGCGATCACTTCTGCTCGTCATATTTCGGAACTTGCAGCTTTGTCTATCAGACAAGATCTTTGTTGTTTTTCCTTCTGACCGGTTGTCCTTTCATCCTTGTCCTACATTTATTACCCAAAATTAAACTGCGCCTTCCTAGGACAAGAGCTGATACTTCCTAATTTTTGTCCCAGACGCATTTCCAAGGGCTGGAACTTACAAATGGCAATAGGCCTGATGGTGACGTGGTATTGCAAATATATATCTTAACCAGCACGTGACTTTCAGAAAATGGAAGTATTATTTGTGTCATTTCAGCCCAACACTCAGGGATGTAAGGTCTCATCTTCTACAAATAGGCGTAATAGCGAAATGTATCAGACTCATCACTGCCAGGTGGCCAGGGGCATACAGCTCATTCAACAAGGAGTGCCGCCAACATCACAGCAGGGCCACACAGGCACCCAATAACTGAATTTGTCGAGCTGCAACTGGGCCTCTCCATCACCATTCATTAGGCATTATAAAATAGATGTGTTTGCATTAGCTGAGGCCTGCTTTGGCAGAAGAGTCTGCAATGGGTCCACAGGACAGGAGGGGATTCCAGGCCAAATGGAGTCCCTCCATAGGACAAGGCCAAAGCTTGGTATGTCCACTACTGGATGCTCTGAAACAGCTCATGGGAGAAAGGGTGTTGGTTCTTACCTGACACGCCATTCTCTTTTGAGCTGTGAAGAGCATCCAGCCCACCTTTTTTCCGTCTGGTGGAGTCCTGCTTCGGCCAATGAATTGTTAGGTCATTGAGGAGAGCGTGTTTATTTTTCTCATCTTCGCCAAAACTGGGGAACGCTGGGGAGGAGTCCCTGGAGGGAGGAGGAGCATTCCACAAATTAAGCACAGCTAGACATGCAGAGACTGAAGCACCTCCCACTACTGGATGCTCTTCATAGCTCAAAGAGAACGGGCGTGTCAGGTAAGTACCAACGCCCTTTCCATTCTTTCCCCTACTACCCTTCCTTCTTTCCTTCACCACCTCATTCCTTCCTTCTATAGCCTATTTATAGGCGCTTAGCATTTATAGTCTAGGCATATATAGGTATTTAAGTACTTATTAATAAAAATATAACATCTTTTCGTGTTTAGAGGAAAATGTTTTGTAATTTCTGTGTTATACAAAGCCTAGAAATATGACTGAAAACTTTCTCTAAACATACACTATTTAATTAGGGCTAAATTCATACTGAATAGAATTATGTCTTAGAATGTTTTAGTTACTTTCCCTTTCTGAATCTGACTGTGTGTATGCACTAGAATGTATGCACTAGAGTAGTATAGAAACTACTGCATGGATATTTGCTTGCAACACGGGATGTCATTCATGAGTTATACATAAATGGCAGCTTTACATATCTAAAGGAAACATGAACAGCTTCATATCTGAAGTATGCTTCCCAGGGGGTACCACTACCATTTGATCTATTTTTGATTAAAATGTAAAAATTAAAAATTAAATCAAATGGTAGTATAACTCCTTAGGGAAAACATACTTCAGTTATGAAGTATTCCCTGTAGCAACCTTGAAAATCTTACAGCTGTATTGTCTCATCAGTAGGTGGTCCTTTTATGTCACACGTAATTAAAATGAATGGCTGTTAGAGAGCCCAAACTACTGCATACAGATTTATGAAGCTGGAGGCACCTCCACTCAGATGTAAACACAAAGTAACTGTGAGGGATAAACAGCATGAGGATAGGTATCAGTGAGATATTTCCCTGTGTCATAAAAGGAAGGACCAGGTGTATGTCATAAAACATAATGTACATGTCTAGTAAAAAGAATTTCCAATTTGATTAAGCTTATAGTACCTTTGCTATGCAGTTCAGTTCTGCCTTCTTCAGCTAAAATAGAATAAGAACTTTAAAAGTATGAAGGAATGATCAGTGTCACCACAAATAAAAAAAAGTTATATTAGATTTCCAAAAAAATGTGCTTTGCACACTCTACTTGTATGTATCAGACTCCATGGATAAGATAGCAAAGTAGGGATTAAGAATGGAACTACAGAATTTACATTCTGCGTTTCACAGATCCAAAAAAACAAATCTCACAAGTGATTTTCTTGCGCAGAAAGTGTGATTTGATTCCTTTAGTGATGCCATTATTTTCTCAGCCATGAAGTATAGCGGCATATATATTGTGAAAACTGATGTAAAAAATCTTGAGAATATACAGGGACTACAAATATAATTTGTGATTCATTGATAAATTCTTTTCAGAATGCTTCTGTGTTACATAGTAGCTCAAGTTCTGGTACTTTACTCTGAACCATGACCATCCACAGCAGTGAGATGGAGATCACATATGATGCCATACATGTGTGATATTATTCCTTAAATAATGCTAATGTTGTACTATGTCTTATTTCTGTATTGATGACACAGAACAGCTGGTATAAATTATATAATTTTCATCCATTGGATGATGATTTTATATACATACATGTATACATACATATATATGTGCTGTTCAGCTTCCTTCGGGTATTATCCCACGTCATTGTAGTGCTTTTAAAGTTGTAGGCAACGTTTCAGCAGAATCTCACTGCCATCATCAGGCTTCTGTATTGAGTTTGTATGTGGTGGTCAGGGTCTCACAGACGTTGGTTTTAAATTTGAGGCGAGCCTATTATTGTGGCAGGATGTTTTTTTCTACATCCTGATTGGTTGGGAGTCTTGGTCTGTGTTTTATGGACTTGGAGTTTGTTTGATTGGTGTTCCTGGTTTCTTCTGTCTGTTTTGTGGCTTTGACTGGCTGGCAACACTCTGCTCCCTCACTGGAGGCTTTCAGTGCAGCTTGCTTCGCGTGAAAGGATGGCCTGTTATCTATTAAGGAAGCAGGTTTCACCTGGGTGCCTGGTGGGGGTGTGTTTGAGCTGGAGGTATCAGATTGGAGTCTGTTTGTGCCCAGGTGTTTGCCTGGCTTGTGGTGTGGAGATCTTTCTATTTTGAGAGTGCAGGCTTCAAATGATTGACAGTCTGGTGGAATCATCTCTTCTATTCATGCTTTCAGGTCTTTTTTCAATCTCTATGGCTTCTCTGATGATTCTGTGGCTGGGGTTTTTCTATAGTGGCTAGGGTTTTAGTGCACTGAAGTTAATGCTGTGACCTGTGGCTTTCATGTGTTGGACTAGTGAGGAGGTGTGTTCCAGCTTTTTTACTGCATTTTTGTGTTCATCCAGGCGGGTACTTATTCTTCTATTGGTCTGTCCAATGTATGTGGCCGGCATATGCAGAGGGAACTTTGTATATGCCTTGGTTTTCCAGGATCAATTTTGTCTTTGGGGTTTTTAAGGATGGCTTGCTATTTTTTTGTCTGTTTTGAAGGCAGTCTTGATGTGATGCCTGGTAGTATCTTAACTGATTTTATCTGTAGTACCTCTTATGTAGGGCAGGACAGCTGTTCCATAGGTCTGTTGATCTTCTAGGTCTCTGTTATGTCTTGGTGTGTTTTTGTGGATCAAGCTGGTGATTTTGTTTTTGTGGAAGCCGTTGGCTGTCAATACTTTAGTCAGGGTGCATAGTTCAGTCTTTATATGTGTCTTGTCTGCCAGGCGTTTGGTTCTGGTAATTAGTGTTTTGGCCAGGAATTTATCTGTGCTGGGTTGGTGGTGGGATTGGGCGTTGAGGTAGCGGTTGGTGTGTGTTTTCTTCTGGTATACGGTGTGTCCCAGTGTGCCATCTGTTCTTTTGTAGATTAGTCATCTAGGAATGGTAGTTTGATTGTTTATTTCCGTTTCCATGGTGAACTTGATTTTGGGGTGTGTGCTGTTTAGGTGTGTTAGGAAATTGTTTAGGTTTTTCTTTTCCATCTTTTCTTTTCACAAAAGTGTCATCGATGTATCTTAGCCATAGTTTGGGTTTGTGGGTGGCATTGCAGAGGGTCTGGATTCGAATTCTTTCATGAACAGGTTTGCAATGATGGGTGACAGTGGTGATTCCATAGGGGCTCCTTCAATTTGCTTGTATCTTTTGTCCTTTGTATATGAAATATGTGTTGGTTAGGCAGTGTTTCTGTTAGTTCCATGAGGTGTTTAACTGGGTTGGTATTTATTTTTGATGATTTCAGAGTTTTCTTTTATCGGGACTTGGGTGAATAGTGAAACACGTTGAAACTTACAAACAGATCTTCTTGTTCCACGTGTTAGATCTTTGATAATTTTAAGAAGTGGTATGAGTTTTGTACATATGAAGCTGCGGTTTCCAGCATGGGGCTGTAGTTGTTTTGCTAAGTATTTAGCTAGGTTTTGTAATGGTGCTCCTTTGGAGCTGACTATGGGTCTGAGAGATCTTTCAGGTCTTCAGGTCTTTCAGTCATCAGAGAAGCCATAGAGATTGAAAAAAGACTGAAAGCATGAATAGAAGAGATGATTCCACCAGACTGTCAATCATTTGGAAGCCTGCACTCTCAAATAGAAAGATCTCCACCCACAAGCCAACAAACACCTGGGCACAACAGACTCCCTCTGATACCTCCAGCTCAAAACCACACCACAGGCACCCAGAAGAAACCTGGCTTCCTAATAGATAATAGCCATTCTTTCACGCGAAGCCAAGCTGCACTGAAGCCTCCAATTACAGAAACACAGTCAATGCCAGCAATCAAAGCACAAAACGACAGAAGAAACCAGAACACCAATCAAACAAACTCCAAGTCCAATAAACACAGACAAGACTCCCACAATCAGGATGTAGAAAAAAACATCCTGCCACAGCAATAGGTAGCCTCAAATTTAAAACCAATGCTGTGAGACCTGACCCACATACAAACTCCATACAGAAGCCTGATGATGGCAGATGAGATTCTGCTGAACGTTGCTACAACTTTTAAAAGCACTACAATGACGTGGGATAATACCCGAAGGAAGCTGAACAGCACGCACACACACACACAACACCACCACACACACACACACACACATAAACCACACATACACACACACACACACACACACACACACACACACACACACATATATATATATGGATTTTTGGTTATTCGGGTTTTATCCCACGTAAGAAAATGCGGGAGAAAACCCGAACAACCAAAAATCCACATACAAATACCCGCGAAACCTCAGAAAACATATATATTTATATCTTGCCTGGGGTAAAACCAGGGCTTTTAAGGCTGCCCAGTTGGGGGGATGTGCAAATAAACTAGCCTTGTGCAATGCAAGGCTTCATTGGTAATCACCAGTGCTTTAAATTGTACACATAATTCCACTGGGAGGCAGGGCAGCTCACAGAGCATGGCATTACATTATTCAGTTAAATATATGCTTAAATGCTATTGGCAATAGACTGTTTGGACAGCAGCTTCCCATCCCCACCATTGAAACAAGCTATATAAAAATAATTACTGGAGCTATGCAGAAGCACTTTAACTTTGGTTGGGTTTTGCTTATCATTAACATTAATCCAATAACAAATTTCAGATTCATCCTGCTAGCTGTAGGTCACAGAGACAGCCACATAATCAATTTGACTCCCTTCTAATAATAAGAGTTGCAGAAGGAAGCATATCTTAGCCCTGGATATGGCTATGAAAAGTCAGGATTTTCAAGGAGTTCCTAAGTACCAAGAGCTGGAAAATATCTTCCTGAACTATCTGAGCAAACAACCATGGAAGAATTAATTTTTGCAATGTCCTTTTGGGATCGTGCTGTTTTAATCACCGACTAATACAAATACCTTATGAAGATGCTTGGATGCCAATAATTCTACTTCAGAAATCCCTCCCCCGATCTTTTTTGTCACATGTGTTTCTTAGGTAGGAATTCTTATGCAAGAAGATTTGTCAGTGTCATTCTTTTGAATTTTCAAATCTGGGTGTCCTCCCAGAGTTGAATTTTTGCTGTGAAGTCAGATCAAAATACAAACCTCTGTATAAGGTTTTACCCAATTAAGCTAACATATCTAAAATAAAAGAATCCTAGTGAAGCATTTGTTTTTTAAAAAATCAATTAAATTAAGCTAAATAGTTTGAAAATATAAAAGTTCCAGTGTACCAGCTTAAGCATGATCCCTTAATACTTTCACAAATAGTTAAGATTATACAATAATCTTAGATTATTGTAGGGAAAGATGAGTGTATTTCTGAGAGAAGAAAGCTTAATACAACATAATGCCATGGGAAATTTAGCATATTGTGCAAACAGCATGAACTTCAAGTATAGTCCCATATCAGCCAACCAGAATAGTTCAAACAGGTACAGGAAGCTACAGAAATGTGCATATTTTCCCTTGCAACACTCCCCTGCTATAATTAATAAAATAGATATTGTCTGATGGTTTTCTGTGTGAGGTATGCCCAGTGCCTGGATGTGGCCCGAATCCCTTTTGCAATATTTCCCATGAGCAGGCATCAGCAACTGATGAAAAATATTGAAAATTAGTCAGTATATTTTCCCCACAATATTTTTCCAGGAGTGCAAAGGAAATAGGTTGATTAACCCATCCATAAGTGTAATAGTTTAATAAGTTTAACCTATAGAATATCACACATATGAACTTTGCTGAAATACCACTATAACTTCAAACATTGTTCCAACTTTCAGTCTTACCCTTCAGCAACATTAAGGAAGGTGATAGGAATTCATATACAATATTAATGGAAGAGCCGACTCAAAAATAAAGTCCACTTAAAAATAAGTGGAAAAATAGTTTTGGGAGCCATTTTGGAGTAATGATCAAGGCCCCAGCTAGAAACCAGAAACCTGTCAGATCTAGGCCTATTTTTGTGTTCCTTTCTCATTTTTTGACTTTCTTTCAATTTGTATTTTATATTATGTGGATAAGTATTCTTGATCGTCAGAACTTCATTCAGAAAAGGTCAGAATTATGGCCCACCCATTCTATTGTTTCCAGTTAAAGAAGCAGTATCCATGGAAGGATATGAAAGCAAACGTTAAAGAAAGATGGAAGAAAAAAAGGGAAAAAGAAGGTACTGACAGAAAGTTAATTCTGGAAACATTTCAAAGGATAAGGGACATGACTGCCTCTTTGGAGAATTGAAATGAGCATTAGCTTTTAGTCTGCTACATCCTTGAAACATCTCACTATCCAGACAAATTGAGCTAGTATAATAGTACAATCAAATCAATTTACAAAACCAAAAATAAAAATAAAATTCAAATGGGTTGAATGAACCATTGGCTATATGTTCCAAAGCATTTTCTCTCCTTTTCTTAAGGACCATGCCTTCTTTTCTTGCTTTCTGGATATGAAAGAGAAGGAGGGAGAAATTTCGTCTTCATAGACTGTTACCACTTCATCTTATTTATTGATGAAATTTATCTGACTTCCAGAAACCAGCAGAACTCTGAGCAATTTGCAGAGTTTAAATATTAAAAGCAGACTGCATAACTGAAAAAAAAATTTAATCAGTGACTAATAATATGAAGCTTAAAGTTATAAAATTGTAAAGTGTTGCTTTACAACAATTAATCCTCAAAGGGACAGCAGAAAAATTATGCTTTCACCTGTAAAGGTGAAAATACAAAAGAGCTGCTATGGGAGGAAAGAACACATTGTTAAAGAGGGACTTTGACAAGAAATTACACACTCCAGAGACATAAACTACCTTCTGGATCAATTGAAGTTTCTAGATGGCCCAATGAGAGAAGAGATGATCAGTACCATCTAGCAGGAAAGACATGAATAACAATCCTGTTCTCTGTATTAGTGCACCAGCCCAAAGTGTGCAATATCCCTCTTGATCCCAGTTCCTCCTGTTCCTAAGTAGAAGCTAAGCCACCCCGTAGAGGTGGTGAAGGGGGGGGGAGACTGCCAGCAGGATTGAGGAGAGCTGCATCTCTCCTCCTCAGCTGGGTATTACTCCCTTTCCTGAAGGTGGTTGCAGCGGTGGTCAGAAATGGCCATCTCAAAGACGAACTCGACCAGAAAATGTGCAGGAGGAAAATAAGAAGTGAAAGTCTTGGTTGACCGGGTTAAACTCCAAAAGCATCAACGCAAGGTACTCTGGTATTTAAACTATTTAAAAAAATAACATTGTTCCCGAAGAAGATTTTTAATCAGTGAAGGAGAGAGAAAAGGGAAAGGATTTGGTTTGTTTTTTCTCTTCCGTTCTATATACTGACAGCTAAGAGACTTAAGCAAGAAATTGAAAAAAAATCCACTTTGACATCAACAGGCATTTAAGCTGAAAATAAAATGTCCAAAGGAATAATAAAAGATTTATTGGATATTTTAAAAACTTAAAAGAGGAAGGAGAGAAAAAAGAATATAAGGACAGGATCTGGAAAAAATGGAGGAGGCTGCCAGAAACTAAAAACCTCACAAGATTCCTAAAAGATTACCTTTTAACTGAAACTTGAAAACAAAATAGTAGAAACCAGGAAGAGAAAGTGGAAAAAAGAAGCAAGGAAGAACAACAGCTTTGGGAATTCATTTGGACTTAGCTTGTGATCTCTGGTATTTTTGATATTACATTGACTAAAATCAACTGGTGCGTTGTTTAAAGTGTTTAAATTAGACCACACTTTTAGAACTTGAAAATGGAACTAAAAAAGTACAAAGAGATGCACAAGAAGGAGAGATTCTTTTTGGCTATATTTCAACTCTTAGAAATGGAGATCGAACTATGAGATCAACAAGTAACGCTTGCAGACAGATTGGGACAAAGAAGAAGCCATATTTAATTGATTAAAATAATTTTATATGGGGGGAAAAAGAAAAGGGGGAGGAAAGAGAATGAAAAGTTTAAATTGAAAAAACAACCAAAAAAAAGAAGATAGTTGGGAAAAATTAAGTATAATATTAGAGAATGCAAACAGAAAGAGTGGATTACAAAAGAGAGATTAGAAGTTAGAGAGACAAGGGGATTAAAAAGAGGAGAAGAAGAGAGGGAAGGAAGGAAAGAAAAAGAAGTTATAAGTGAACAGAAAACAAATATAGAAGATAACAGGGCAAAATATAAGAATGAAGACAAGCCTTTTAGAGATAATGGGGTGAAAACTTTATGTAAAAGGCATTTTGCAAGTAACACTAAGATAAGATTATGTTATCATTACAAATTAGAATTATCTTTTGAAATATGCTTAAAATGTGGATAAATTATTTATTAATCTAGTGGAATGCTGTTTAATAAACAAATTGAAATAAAGATAATTCGAGAATCAATATAGGAAAGTATGGAACATTATTTAATTATTATTAATGATTAAATAAAATATATGAAAGGAGAAATATTGGGAAAAAACAAATTATGGAAGTTCTATAGTTGCCCAAGGAAGTTGACTTATTTAATTGAAAGAAATGTTTAAAGATGTTAGATGTTAATGAAAATTTTATTTTAAAATTGATATAATTGACTCTCTCGTGAATGGAATGAAGTGCTATTATTTATCATATATATATAAAATCTTTTTTAAAGATACTAGTGTAGCATTTTTAAAATGGACCAAAGCAGCAATTCGATTGGAACATTATGTATTATGTTTGAATGTCATATAATTCATTAAAGGTAATACATTGAAGCATTAATAAGAGTTGAATGGAATTAAATTAAAAGAGATTAAAGGCGTTACTCCAGTTAATAACCACAGACCAAAATTTCGTTTAATGAGAAAAAATAATATGAAATTGAACAGGACAGACAAAAGTAATAAAGATAATGATTTGAATTGAGATGAGAGATAATCAAATAAAGTTGAGAAATGAAAGAGGGAAAAACTGCAGAAAATGATAAAAACAGTAATAAGATATGGAATAGAACACCAAGAGATGAGCATGAAATTGAATTTTTGTCTGTATGAAGAAGTGTACCAGACCATGTATTTTCTTTAAAAAAAGAGTTTATTTGCATTCATGGTTTTTTTGTTAAACCCAATAAAATTTTCAAAAAAAAAAAAAGAAGAAGAAGCAAGAATTCCAGGAGAGAGGGGGAACAAAGCAGGCGAGGGCAAAAGAAGAGAAGAAGAAGAAGAAGAGAAGGAGAAGGAGAGAGATGCATGATGATGAATAAGCTGTGCAGCCAGGACCAACAAGCACAGCAAGGTTTGTTTCTTTCCCATAAACAGCATCTACATGAGTTGTAACATATGTGATTTCTCTATATCATGCAAGGATCGATAGATATGCATTATTTTTCCAGAAATCTTCTGTAACCACATTAACATTCATGACAACAAGCCAACCTCCCCTATGTGTATGTGGTGGGGCAGGAGAGGTGAAGGGATTTCGTTATACTTGCGCCTGGCCTTGCCTTGCCATATAAATACGGACAAACTCTACAGAAGATAAGTGCACGCACTTGAAGAACACAAGGAACTCAATCAAAAAGTAAAACTGACTTTTCCTGTCCAACACCTTCAAAGCCACAGACATGAAATTGACTTTAAAAATTACCAGAACTTTTACCAAACCAAACATTCGAACAACAGAATTAATCAGAGAAGCCATAGAGATAGAACATGCCCACCCACAGCTGAAATAAACAAGATGATCCTCCGCCTAACCAACCATTTGCGAAAACCTGCACCTCATTAATAACACGAGTACCTAACATGAGAATGACACACAGGACCACACCACGATGCCACACAATATGCGACACCACACTTTCCATGTAGAAAACCAAGACTTCACACCCACACAGAAGTGAGACTATGACCAGGACCAGAAGCCGTACCGCATTGCATTCACTACCGCTTCAAAACCCCTGCTGACCATAGCATGAAGTGAACTTGACACCCACCATGAAATGTGGCACAACCAACAGGATCAAGTCACCAGCTCAAATCCCAGCAACTAAGACTAACCTTGAGCACAACCAAGCCCCCACCTGAAACAGAACACCCCCCAGCCAATCAGAAACATAGCCAACCCTCCTACAATCAGAACACAGCCAAACCCCACCCAATCAAGTCACACTCCCCAGTAGCAATGTAAAAGAAGAAAGCAAGGCTGCAAGGCGTCACATGTACTTCTGAGAAGCACAGGGCCGAAGAAACAGCCTTGAAGATGATGAATGAGACGTTCATCGAATGTCGCCTAGATACTTCCAATTTTATGCAGGAGCAAAACCCGATAACCAAAAGATCCACACACAGATACCTGTGTAAACCTCAGAAATAATATCTAGCATAATTATATC
>BHFT01027761.1:0-25293 GCA_004320025.1 Laticauda laticaudata
GAATAATAAAAACAAGGACAAATAGGCTGAAAAACAGCTTCTATCCCAGGGCAGGAGCTCTGTTGAATGCTAGTGTAAGGTGCAGTGTTGGTGCAGTGTCAGGGTTTCCGGTTCAATGTGTGGAATGTGAAGGATGTGTGTTTATGTTTATTTTCACGGTCATGATGTGCACTGAAGATGGTGTTTGATTTTGTTGTACGAGGTGCAATGACAATAAACTAAACTAAACTAACTAATGGGCCTGTCCCATTTCTTACACAAGATGTAGCAGCGAAGCCAAAGTGCCCGACTGGTTTTATAAACAGGATAATAGAGTTGGAAGGGACTAAGCATTGCCTGAGCATTGGACATATTCTGGCCCAACCCCTTGCACAAGCAGGAGACCCTATACCTGTGATGGGGAACCTCTGGCAAGCATGCCGGAAGTGGCACGCAGAGCCATTTCTGCCGGCACATGAGAGATCGCCCAGAAGAGCCCTACTACATATGCGCACACACCCCCTCGCCAGCCAACTGATTGTCGGGTATCTTCCGTGTATGGGGGGGAGGCACACTTGCATTGCATCATGGGTGCAGCACGCACACTTTAGGAAAAGGTTAGCCATCACTGCCCTATGCCATTTCAAACACTTGTCCCGTCTCTTCTTAGAAATCTCCAGTGTTGGAGCATTCACAACTTCTAGAGGCAAGTTGCTCCACTGATTAATTGTTCTAATGCTCAGGAAATTCCGCCTTGGTTCTAGGTTTCAGATACTTCAATTCATCAGAGTTGGGAGGGACCTTGTAGGTCATCTAGTTCAGCCCCCTGTCCAAAGCAATTAATCCAGGCTGTGCAGGAACACAAGGCTGCGCCGCCCACATGGTCTGCGGGAACACAAGGCTTGCATTGCTTGCATTGCACACAACACGTGAGGGGAGGGGGGAAAGGGCAGGGGGGGGGAACTTGCCCCACGTGGCCCACGTGCCTGACCTGGCCACCGGGCTGCTTTTTTCCGCTTCTTTCTTCCTCTGCTTTTGGCTGCAAGCAAGGAAAGCAGCCAAAGTCTTCCTTTCTCTCCCCCAAACTCCACCAGAAATGAGTCTTTGGGATCCTGCAAGACCTCCTGCTCCAAGAGGCTGCACCGGTGCAACAAGTCTCACAAAGATTCATTTCTGGTGGAGCTTGGGGGAGAGAAAGAAAGACTTCTGCTGCTTCTGCTGCTTTCCTTGCATGAAGCCAAAAGTCTCTCTTTCTCTCTCNAGCTTGGGGGAGAGAAAGAAAGACTTCTGCTGCTTCTGCTGCTTTCCTTGCATGAAGCCAAAAGTCTCTCTTTCTCTCTCTCCCTGAGAATGGAGCTGGAGATGGTATCCTGCAATCCAAAATAAAGAATGATCGACGGCTAGGAAAACAGGGTGGAGAATTTTCCTGCAGACTTTTTGGAGGATTTTCCCAGGGTCTCTGGTCTGTGGGATTTAAAATTATGAGTTTGGTGGTCCCTGAGGTCCAAAATGTTGGCGACTCCTGAGCTGGATGACTGAGAATCTCCATAGACCAGGGATCGCCAACCTTGGCAACTTAAAGCCTGGTGGACTTCAACTCCCAGAATTCCCCAGCCAGCTTTGAAGTCCACCAGGCTTAAAGTTGCCAAGGTTGGAGACCCCTTGCCGTAGATAAGAAAGCCAGATGTTCCCACATTGCTACCTTGGCTGGGCTCAGTGAGAAGCGCCTGTGTGTTGTGTCTCTGCCTTGTAATTTGCCATTAGTGCCGAAAAAGGATTAAAGTGGAGGGCAGAAGAACAGGTGTAGCTGCTTGTTTACTCCAAAGCATTGATGCTTTAGGCCAGAGGAACCTGTTCACTACTCAAACAGATGAAAAAGTGTGCGTCTATGTTCTGAGATTGGCACTATTATTGCACAGGTGTGTGTGTGTGTGTGTCCGAAGCTGCTCCAAATTCAGAAGCAATCTGTGCCTGCTTTTATAGACGGATATAAAACACAGGTAGTGATGAGGTAATTCCCTGTTAGCAGAATGAGCACATACAGGGAGACATATTTGAGAGTAGTGTTTGAATAATACATGCACAGCACACAGATACACTGTACAGTAAATGTTGGTTTTTACCTCCAATAAAGGTTTTAAGCAAAGTTTAAAACAAGCAGTCCAGTCATTCACAGGTAAATCAGTCAGTTTTCAATCCAGGCATAATCCAACAACAAAGTCCAGTGTCAAAAACAGTTCAGCAACAGACTTACATCACATCCAAGAATAGCAGTCAGTTAGGAAAAATGGAGGAATGGCAAAACTCTCCAACAGAAGACAAAAGAGACTCACTGAGACACACTCTCTTCTGAGACTAAGACTAAGACATCCCTGGTTTCTGGCTCCATTTTATGGCCGTTTAAGAAACCACACCCAATTATAGTTTTGATTTTCTTAAAGATACAGTATTAAAATGTCTATCCTGGTTTATATATTTCTAACCCAAATAGCTGTTCGGTGACTTATATTCCTAACAGGTAGTCCTCAATTCTTTTTTCCCCCGACTCTAAGTTGAAGACTACCTGTATACAATATACTGTGTGATCCTGGGGAAAGGAGGAACAGAAATGAAAAGCTTGTCTTCAACTCAAGAAATGGTGACAAGGGTCAGAAAGTTCACACTCCTTTCACCTTTATCCCACTTGAGCTGCATCTCTCTCTCTGTGGTCACCATCATCATCTTCTTTTTATGAGCCCATAATCCCTTGCGGGGTGGAGTCTGGGCAACTGAATGGATGTGAGTGATTACTGGCTGGATGCCCTTCCTGTTGCCAGTGTGGAGTTTTGTTTCAGCAGAGATATTCTCATTGTGCCCAGAGAGAGAAATATCTGCCTCCCCCAAGGATCAAATTCATGGCCTCCTGATTGGGAGGCAAGAGCTCCATGTCTAGGCCACCACACCATTCTCTCTGGTCAGATACCAAAGCACCATCCCAAAGACAAATGTCCCTTACTCCAGGATTGTAGTTAATCAGCAGGGGTGAGAACTAATGAGTCTTCCCATAACTCAGCAAAGGCTAGAAGGAGCCAAATCCGTGGGGTGGTTTATCTTGTTCAGTGCCTAATTAAATTGGGAGAAAACATTCCAAAAGACCTGATAACCACCCTGGGTGGTTTTAAAGGAGATTCCATGTTTAGGAGCAATCTATCAAATTAAGGTTCTTCAAAAGGAAAAAGCAGGCCCAACATTCATCACCCTGCCCAACCTGGGAATATCCTGAAACAAACTTTGGGAGACAGACAATCTTCACTTTGAGTCTGTGTTTGTGCATCCTCATGGATCCCTTCTAAAACTTATAGACACAGATGCTAGTAGAACTGGTTTGGTCTCGTGGTGAAAGCTAAAAAACCAGCAGGGCAAGTTCTAGTCCCACCTTAGACATGAAAGCTGGCTGAGTGACTATTAGTCAGTCACCAGGAGACAGGGAGTTCTAGTCCCATTTTAGGCATGAAAGCCAGCTGGGTGACCTTGGATCAGTCCCCCTTTCTCTCTCTCAGCCCAGCGAACCTCACAGGTTGTGAAGAAAACAGGAAGAGGAAGTTATATTAGAGTTGTTCACTAGTTACTTATAAAACAATAAAGACAGGATATAATAAATAAAGAAGACACAATCTACGTGATCAGGTAATCTCATTCAAATGCACTTCTTAAGTCCGGTCCTTCAAGTATCTGGGAAGGCACTCATGTGCTTTCTGCACCCCACACCAAAGGAAGAAACTGAACCATGCTGGGCGTGAGTAATTTTACACCAACTACCTTTCTACTCCAAGAGACAGATATCCTAGTAACAAGTCCCAATCTGCTTCGGAAAAAAAAGAAAAAAACAAACAGATGGGTCTGTGCAAGCACCAAAATGTGGAAGAGATCTATTCCACACCTTTCTCTGCCATCAAAAAAGACACTTACCCTCCCCCGCTTGCTGTCGTACAGCATTTGTAACCCCCTCCCATATTTTGCCCAGTGAAAGTCCCCTGCTTTCTTTGCCTCCCCTCCTGTGGCTTGTAAAATTCTCTCTTTTGTGATCTCCTGCATCTTCCCTCTTTCTACAAACTGTAGAACTATCTTCCCACAGACGAATAGGTAACACCCAGAATGAATTGATAGATATTTGTCCCTGGGCTGGCTGTGATCCAATTTGCCACCTTATTCCACTACAGGAAGGGAAGAGACACACACAAAAGACATTCTGGCAAACGACAAAATGTCAGGTTTTATTTTCCTGCCTCTGAAATTAAACTGGAGCCCTGGAGATGCTACAGAACTTATGTAGGGCAGAGTCCCCCAATCCCCACTGGAATCCATTTTGCATTTCCCAACCATACGTATTCAAAATTCATCGTTCTCTGAATATCGGTGTTTCATTTTAAAATATAATGGCACTGGATATAACAAGGAAAAGTCTGTCCAAATATGCATGTATTTATGGAAATGAGATCTCCAGAAGTTTCAGGGAAAGCAAAAAGGAAAAAAAACCTGGCACAACCTGAGAAAATTGCAAATAAAAATGCATATGTTTGAAGTAACCTGTACCCGAGTGCATTAAAATATTAATGCAAACCCTTAAAAAACAACAGCCTGAATGGTGGGTATTTGGACCGATTTCATAAAAATGAGAAACTCCAAGAAACAGAAAAAGAGTCTCCTTTTCTGAATGCAGATTTTCTGGTTTGTTTGGGATTTTTTTAATGCCTAAAACCATTTGTAATATAGCATCTTTGTAGATGCAACATTGTAGGCATATATAATATTTCAAAATTTAAATATGCAGACGTTCCCAGTGTCCCACTCTCCCTTCCTCCAGTACTGTAATTTGCCATCCCAGTCACCAAAGAAGAAGTAATGTTGGCAGGAGTCCAGATTTAAAGTTGTATTTTTGGCATGGTGATAACTGCAAGGTTATGGGTTAAGTTTCTCGAAGAAAATGTTCTGGTCTAAAATCTGTTCATAAAAAATGGAGTACTGACCTTATTAAAGCTGCAATCTCTTTTGATGCTTTTTATGCATATGAAGAAAAGTTGCAGGACTTGGATTTGGCTAATCTAGAGAAACAAAGGCCTACTGGGGGGACATGATAACAGGTTCCCATATTTGAAGGGCTGCCATAAAGAAGAAGGGGTCCACCTCTTCTCCAAAGCACATGAAGGCAGAACAAGAAACAATGGATGGAAACTAATCAAGGAGAGAAGCAACCTGGAATTAAGGAGAAATTTCCCAACAGTGAGGACAATTAACCAGGGGAAGAAGTTTGCCACCAGAAGTTGTGGGTGCTCCATCACTGGAGGTTTTTGATTGACCCAAAGTCACTCAGCCAGCATTCATGCCTAAGGCAGGACTAGAACTCCCCATCTCCTGTTGATGGACCCAAAGTCACCCAGCCAGTTTCCATGCCTGAGGCATGGGAATTAAAGTCCGCAGATATTAAGTTCATTGGCACGCTATCTAGGGAATTATGGGAGTTGAAGCCCACAGCTCTCCAAGTTGTCTTAATACGAGCAATGCATCTATTGCTGATGTTCTTTGCACATTGGTTCTAGACAGACATGTGTGCAAGTGCATAGGCTGTGTAAAGTGGGCGGGCCTAAAGGAGTTCCCTAGCAACTGTTTCTAGCGGCAGAGATGATGTGACTTGGGATCATTCAATTGGAGCTCATCACTGTCATTAGCATGGGATGCTGATACCCCCTTGGGAGCACATGTGAGACGAGCCTGCCATGTGATTTGTCTAGGAATAATGTCCATTTCTCCCACACAGAACACACAGCTCTCAAGAGGGTATTAAATTCCACCCCTCTCTAATGAGGCTTTATTGACTTGCAATCCACTTTGGAAGCCCGCCTGTGAATTAATGAGAAAAGACCTATTTAATTTTGACTAATTTTCTCCCTTGCCTTGCCGGTTTGCGGTAATTCAGACGTCTGCTAATCCCCATGTACTTCCAAAGAGGGGAGGGGAATGTTTGCAATCTAAATACTTTTTCTTCCGGAAGGCCAGAATAAATGTTAGTATTGATTTTTGGCACATCCATCTGCAAGAACTTCTAAACAATAAGAGGAAATGGTTTGACTTCTAACTTTTGGTTTCTTCCCCCACTTGGAGGGACCTCAATGCATTATTTTCCAAAAGAAGAATATTGTCCTAGAGCAGAAATAAAGAGACATTTCAGCTTTGTATAGTGGGAAAAGTGCCTGGCCATTCAACAGGAGACTGTAAGTTCTAGTTTTGCATTGGGCATGAAAGCTCGATGTGGCTTTGGGCCATTCACCAGGAGAATGGAAGTTCTAGTCCCACCTGAGGCATTAAGCTGATTGGGTGATTTTGGGCCAGTCGCTCTCTCTCAGCCCAACCCACCTCATGGGACTGTTGTTCTGGTCAGGGAAATAAGGGGAGAAAGGAGCATTAAATACAATCACCGCCTAGAAAGGACTCAGTTCTTTTCAGTGCCATTGTCTCTGAGCTAGGAAACCACTTCCCAACTGGGCCAAAAGGTGGAATGTTGGGCCTTTTCTGGGATATGCCACAGTGCCCCCCTCAATGTTTGCTGGTTGCAAACCTACCAATCAGGGGCTGACAGGAGGCAGCCAATAGGATTCCAGCTTGGCCCCTTAAAACAGGTTTGCCTTGATCTCACCTGTTGAGCCATGTTCCTGTTTGGCCCCCCTCTTCTTTGTCCCTTACACCTGTCCAAAAACTCTCTGGCAGACCCACTCTCCATCCCCAAAGAATCGGTTGCTGCCTTAACACACCATCTGAATTTCCAGCCTTGAATGTGCCACTGTGTGTGTGTTAGTGTGTGTCTGTGTGCTTGTATTAGTCATGAAGGCAGCTTAAGGCAGTTATTAAGAAATAGCAAACCCTCAATCGGAAAAGGGAGACATGTTAATTCAAGGCCCATTGTTGTCCTCTGGTAGAACGAGACTCCCGGATCTTTTAATTGGTGTTTCACCCAGATACACTTAATGAGGCTATTATGTTAATTACAGGAATGTTTATGTTGGAAACTAGAAGTCCTGGTTTCTCCTTCCTGGAAACTAGGAAGGCGAGAGACTTCTTTCTACCTTCAGCTCCTGAAATGCGGGGCAGCTCCCAAAATCCTGCATCACTCCCCAAATGCTGGACTGTTCCCCATGGCAGACATCTGAGTAAACATCTAGTATGATTTGATTGCTTATTGTACCCTATGACTATTATTAAGTACTGTATCTTATGGTTCTTGACACTTGACGAATGTGTCTTTTCTTTTATGTACACTGAGAGCATATGGACCAAGACAAATTCCTTGTGTGTCCAATCACACTTGGCCAATAAAAAAGAATTCTAAACCAACATGATCTAAACCTACATGTGCCAGATAACGTGGATTCATAGCATAGGCTGGAAAGTCCCAGTCTAACCATCCCCCTGCCCAATGGAGGAGTCTTTACACCAATAGTTGTGCAATCTTTTCTTGAAAATCTCCAACGATGGAGCAGCCACAACTTTGGGAGGCAAGCTGTCCCATTGATTAACTCTTTTCCCTGTCAGGAAATTCCTCCTTATTTCCAATCTGGATCTCACTCTGAGCAGCTTCTATCCATTGCTTCTTATCCTATCTTTAGTGTAAATCAAGCCCCTTTTTCTCTGATGGATATGTATTCGAATATGCTATCATTTCTCCCCTAAGCCTTCTCTATCCATTAGGCTAAACATATTTACTTTCTTCAGCCATGGTAGTGCAGTGGTTACACTGCAGCATTGCAGCTAACTCTGCCCACTGTCTGGAGTTCGATTCTGACAGGCTCAAGGTTGATTCAACCTTCTGTCCTTCCGAGGTCGGTAAAATGAGGACCCAGACAGTTGGGGGCATAATGCTGATTCAGTAAACCACTTAGATTGGGTTGTAAAGCTCTATGAAGCAGTATATAAGTCTGTGCTATTGCTCTTCCTTTTCCTCTTCCTTCCTCCCTCCCTCCAATGGTGCACAGTGGTTAGAATGCAGTATTGCAGCTAACTCTGCTGATTGCCAGCAGTTCGATCCTGACCGGCTCAAGGTTGACTCAGCCTTCCGTTCTTCCTAGGTCAGTAAAATGATGACCCAGATTGTTGGGGGAATAATGCTGATTCAGTAAACTGTTTAGAGAGGGTTGTAAAGCACTGTAAAGTAGTACATAAGTCTATTGCTATTCATCATGCAAATTTAGCCTTCACACTCCTGAATTCCCAGCTTTTTGTCGCATTACGAAGGGACTCTTTTGAAAGCCTCTGTCTCATGTGACAGCCTGGGAGCAGGCTATCCAACAGACCGAATGGCTAATTTTATATTTCTGATTTCTAGCAGCCCATTAACATACTCTGCAGAGTTGCATATTGCTGAGATATTCTTCTAACCCTTTAATTGGAGAGTTATATCTTCTAACCCTTTCTTTGGAAGGTAGCAGAATATCTGGCCCTGTTCCACAATTTGGAGACCTCCTAAAAGTTGTACAAAGATGGTAGAAAGGCTTCTTGGCTTCTACTTGGCCTTTCTCTTCAGCATATCTAATTGGTCCATTGCATGATCCCCCTTTCCCCAAGCTTCTCAGTCTTCATTCAGGTCATCCTCAACTTACGATCACAATTTTCTGTTCCTAAGTGAAACATTTGTGGCAAGAAAGGTCACACACTGGGAGAAAACCCTCTGATTTTGTCCCCTTTTATGACCGTTCTTGCTACAGCGAATTGCTGCCATTGTGTTCAATGAAGAACACCATTGTTTAGCAAATTTGACCTCCCTGTTGACTTTGCTTGTGATGAAGTCTCGAAAGTTGATCACATGACCCAGGCAACCGTCATAAATATGAGTCGGGTGCCTACCTTTTTGATCACGTGACCATGGAGATGTTGAAATAGTCAGAAGTGTGAAAAACAGTCATAAGTCCCTTTTTGCAGTGCCATTGTAACCATGAATGGTCACTGTTGTAAGTAGAGAACTACTTGTATTGGGCAGGTTATGTATGCCAGTATTATTTAAACCAGGGGTGTCCAACCTTGACAACTTTAAGACTGGCTGACTTCCTTACTTCCGATTGGCTGGAAAATTCTGGGAATTTGGTGCCATTGTCACTTTAAAAAGTCATTAAATCATCCCCTTTTTTTCCCATAAATTTTTATTCTTTAAAAACCAAAAATACAGAACTCTCATTTCCATTAACAGTGTTTGTGTCATTGTACATACATGTTTTTCATTTTATGACTGTACATCATTTTTATCTTTATTCTTCACCCATTCATACCACCTATCCCATATCACATAATATTCTCGATCATCCTTGCCTCTTAATTCTGTAGTGAATTTGTCTAGCTCTGCACAATCCATTATTTTTTGAATTAAAGCTTCATCTGGTGGTATTTGATTGCTCTTCCAACGTTGTGCAAAGGTGATTCTTGCTGCCATTAAGATGTGTACAATAATATATCTTTTCTCCTTGCTCAAATTCCCTTTAAACGTATCCAATAGAAAGATTTCTGGTTCCAGATTCAATCTATAATTTGTAATTTCAAAAAGCCATCTCTGTATCTTCTTCCAATATTTTTTAATCTCTATACTTTGCCACCACATATGGAAAAAAGTTCCCTTTTTTTGTTTGCACTTCCAACATTCCGGTTTTATATTTGGATACATTTTTGCCTGTCTTGCTGGCGCTAAGTGTAATCTACAAAGCATTTTATATTGGTTCTCCTTAAATGCCATCAACAAAGTCAGCTTCCAGTTCTCAGTCCAAGTCTTTTCCCACTCATCCAAACTTATATTATGGCCTATATTTTTCACCCACGCAATCATAGATCCCTTGACAATCATCCTCTTTTAATGACCCCATAATCCCTTGCAGTGGGGTAGAGTCTGGGCAACTGAATGGAGCTGAGTCTTTACTGGCCAGATGCCCTTCCTGTTACCAATACAGAGTTTTATTTTTTTTAAATGTCATTAAATGAACGGTTGTCCTTTTGTTGATTGTTGGTGTTGGCTGATCGCAAGAAGCTAAACGGAGTTGCCTCCAGAAGTTGTGGCTGCTCCAACAACTGGAAGTTTTTCAAGAAGAGATTGGACAGCCCTTTGTCTGAAAAAATAGCCATAGTGTCATGCCCCTGGTGGAGACTGACTCTGAGTAAGAGGAGGAACAGCTGACAGGGAGTGGAAGTGTGGCTCCGGAGATGGTGGAGGAGGCTGGGGAAGGGCAGAGGCCAGCTGGGCAGTCAGAGGAGGACCCAGGCCCATCCCCTAGGGCATGCAGGGAGGAGAGGATAAGGGAGAGATGTGGTCTACTGGGGAGGGAAGGGCCTTGATCCTCTTCATGCACTGCAGCTGTGACAACTGAATAAGAGGACGCACCTACATATGGGTGAATGCTGGAAACAAAGCATGGAAATATTTCTAGTTTATGGTTCCTCTCTGAGTTTGGCATCCTTCCCAGTGTGTGTTCAGTTATCTGTGGACGTCCTCCAGCCCTTATCTTGCCTGGTTTGTGTTGCTCTTTTCCTCCTTCTTGTAACTGTTGGTGTGGGAGTTTTTGTCTTCCGTCAAGGATATTCGGACCCTGGAAGCAAAGTGAAGGAATAAAAGGGGCTTCACCTGTTTTCTGTGACTGTGTTTGTTTTGTATCCCACCCTGGATCATCACACATAGGGTCTTCCTGCCCTGAGCAGATGGGGTTGGACTAGAAGACCTCCGAGGTCCCTTCCAACTCTGTTCCTCTTTTATTCGGTTACAGCGTCCCTCATGCTTCTCCTTCTTTTTATATCCCCGCATTTAGCATCCTTTTTATAGTTCGGTTGCTACGGGAACAGCGGCGTTGCTACGGCTTGAGCACAGCAGTGATTGCAAAAGCTGGCCTTCCAAAGAAGGTGCAGATGGGGTTGGCACAGACGTGACGTTCCCGGTTGATAAAGGGTGGGCACACACACACACACACACACACACACACCAAGATAGGGATCTCCAAGCTCAGCAACTCTGGAGCCTTGGAGGACTTTAACTGCCAGAATCCTGGGAGTTGAACTCCTCCAGGCTTAAAGTTGTCAAGGTTGGAGACCCCTGCACCAGCAGATGCTTTTGGTTCTCCTGGCTCCTTTTCTAACAAAGTTGGAAGGGACCTTGTAGGCCATCTAGTTCAACCCCCACTGCCCAAGCTCCTTGCAGGTCAGTTTCTTCTTCGTGATGTGGTTCGGTACATGGATCCCAGGGAACTGTGCTCATCTGAAAGTGTGCAGTGTCCTTCGTTCTCTGGAATAATATTTTTTGTATTGATTTATTTTATTTTATTTTTTGCAAAGAAGGGTGCATCGGCTCTCTTCGGCTCAAAAGTGTGTCAGCAGATCAGAGAAAAAACACATATTCACCCTCTGCTTGTTCGCTGGGAGACAATCTGATTTTCCTAAATGAAAAGTGTAAGTCAATGATTAAAAAAATCAGGTCAACAGAGAAGTAAAATAATAATAATAATAATAATAATAATAATAATAATAATAATAATAATAATAATAATAATAATAATAATAATAATAATAATAATAATAATAATAATAATAATAATAATAATAATAATAATAATAATAATAATAATAATAATAATAATAATAATAATAATAATAATAATAATAATAATAATAATAATAATAATAATAATAATAATAATAATAATAATAATAATAATAATAATAATAATAATAATAATAATAATAATAATAATAATAATAATAATAATAATAATAATAATAATAATAATAATAATAATAATAATAATAAAAGAGATGGGGCCACCCCATCTCATCCAAGCCTCACCCTTTAAAAAAACATATTTATGTTTCATATTTCCAAACCTGCCTTCAAAGAGGAAGATAAATATGTCAAAAGATGTAAAATATATAGATGAAATACGTATGCAAAATATATGAAACATATAAATAAAATACATGTGCAAAAATATGTAAATATATAGGTAAAATACAGNGCAAAATATATGAAACATATAAATAAAATACATGTGCAAAAATATGTAAATATATAGGTAAAATACAGATTGAAAATATAGAAAATGTGAAATATATAGGTAAAATACTATGTAAAGTATGTAAAATATACAGGTGAAATACATATGCAAATATGAAACATATACAGGTAATATGCATGTGCAAAATATGGAAAATATATCAGTAAAATACATATGCAAAATCGGGAAAATATATAGGTAAAATGCATATGTTGATTGCAAATTTTGGATGGTGCCCAAATTTTAATCACAGGACTTTGAGGATGTGGCCATGTCGTAAGTATGAGGACCAGACCTAAGTTACTTCCCCCCCCCCAGTGCCATTATAACTCCAAACAGTCGCTAAACAAATGTTGGCAAGTCAAAGACTATCTATACATATACCGGGTTTTACAAGATTGACGATCTAAACATTATGTGCAATTCATCCCTCTCTACCAAGGAAGAGCGGGCTGGTCTAGATGACCTCTGTGTTTTTTTTATAGTTGTTGTTTTTTCCTTTGATTTGTGTCTCATTAAAGGGGGAAATCAAGAGCAAACAAGGAAACCAAAAGAGAACAAAACACATCAGGAATGAGCATGAAATTTCCAAACATCATGCACTTGAGAGAAAAATGGAATATGCTAGACAATAACTTTCAGTCTGACGCTAGTTTAATTTTACGTTGTTAAATCTTTTCTGACCTTTAAAGAAAACCAGCAGGTCATTATTAAAATCAAATTAGTATTCAGTAACCAAAACAGGATAAAGCATGAAGAGGGAGGGAGGGAGGAAGAGAGAGAGAGAGAGAGAATGAAAAAAAATACAGTAAATACAGTACAAAAATACAATACAAAAAATACAGTAAATTGGAGGGTAATTTTTTCATTCTAAAATGAAGGCAAAGGTTTGGGGCTCCAGCGGGTTAATCTCTTTGGGGCCACCAGAAAACTTATTTGACCTTCTGCAGAAGATCATTCTAACTGTGACTAGACCTGCGAAAGGTGAGACTGCCCCATTGCAGTTTACAGTTAACCGAGCAGGAAAGATCACACAGCCAGGGATCCAGTGGCTTTCCTGCTTGCCACACAGCCTTGGCATGTGCAAATCCATTGTCAATCCATCCTCAGCTTCTGTCCTGTCCTTGTTGTGGACAAATGAGGGTTTTCAGATCTGGTGCCTTTTCAGCAGGTGGTTTTGGATAAATATCATTGGGCCTCAGCTACCAGCCCTGGACAACATCTTTGCATCTCGCTGTTTGAGGAAGTTGTACAAGCGTTCTTAGAGACTCTGCCCATCCTGCTCATCATCTTTTGAACTGTTGC
This sequence comes from Laticauda laticaudata, assembly GCA_004320025.1. NCBI lineage: Eukaryota > Metazoa > Chordata > Lepidosauria > Squamata > Elapidae > Laticauda > Laticauda laticaudata. Next base: position 13,329 of record BHFT01027761.1, read on the forward strand.
CTTCTGCAGAAGACAGAACAATTTAAACTTGGACCACACAAGTTTTCTGAACAGTTTTTATCCCAGAGCTATAATTGCACTTAACAATGAACTTAAGGACCACCATCAGTGAGCTGTTGGACAGTATTGCTTGGTCTGTGTGTGGATGCTTTTTGTTATGATCAAGGCTTCCTGAGACAATTAATTAAGCCCATGCTTAGTCCCAAAAATCATAACTCTTGTTTTATATTTCAAAGGCTGGAATTATGTTCTTCCCAGCCAGTAAAGTCCCAAAACAGCCCCCCCAAGATAAGCATCCACCTTTCTCTCCTTTGAATGGCTGCCAAACACTAAAGAGCAAATTAACTGTTAAAAAGCCAAACAAAGTACAAAAGTCACAGAAGAGCTTCAAGGTTTCAAAACTGACCAGTGTGAATGAAGTTGCTTCCTGCAAAGATTCCTGTCCCTTTGCTCCTACCTTTTATGTCTTCTGGGAGGGGCCAATCACTTCCCAGCCTTACTTCCAAAGTCGCCCCTTTTTGTCTTAATGTTCTTTGCTTTTCTGACAGCTTGCGCATACGCACATTGGGAAACAGGCTCCCCTTGTGCCTTGGCCTTGATGCTGCCAAACTCCAGAGGCTCCGGAGGCAGCACCCCACTCCCAGGTGGTCCTGGCCCCATCTCTGCATCGGAGCAGGATCCTCGTCGAGTCCTCTCCAGACTCCCAGACCGGTCCCTGTTCTTCTCTACTGTCCGATTCTGCTGCCGTCTGCACCTTCTGCTGGAGAAACCACAAACACCTTGTGTGTTTTAGGGGGCAGGGAATTTTAGCATGTGTGTTGTGTTGGGGATTGTCATGTGTGTGTGTGTCTGTGTGTGTGTTGGGTCTGGGTCTCCGGGTGTTATGTGAATTTCGTTGTACGGGAGTCTGTGCAGTATACGTACAACGAAATAAAGAATGCAATATCTACTTCCAACTGGAGTTCAAGTGGTCCTGGCCTCTGGAGAAGGAAACGGAGCTCCCCATTTTTCTCCCTGCTGCTGTCAGAGGGATTTCCCAACCCGCTTTGCTCTCCCGAGGCCCCTCGGCTGGAGGAAGCCCTGAGTCAGCAGCGGTTCTCTGGCAGAAACCGAAGCAGCAGCGGCTGGAACATCACATAGGCAGCAGGCTGCTCAGCACAGGGCACTGCTCCCCCCCCTCCCCCCCACAGGAGAGCCGGCGGTGGAGCCACCGTAATCCAGACATATCAGGACACTCGAACGGAGGACAAGTAGTCCTCAGCGTATGACTGATTGCTTAGCGGTTGTTCAAAAGCCGCCCAGAGATTACGAGATGTGGGACAAATAAATTCAATGAATAGAGAAGAGTAGGAATAGGAGAAAAAGACAGAATACAATAGAATATAATCTTTACTGAGAACAGAACAGAATAGAATAACAGAGTTGGAAGGGACTTTGGAGGTCTCTAGTCCACCCCCCTGCTCAAGCAGGAAACCCCATTAGATCTATTCTATTCTATTCTATTCTATTCTATCCTATTTTCTATTCTGTCCTATTCTTGTTTTATTTCTGTTCTATTCTATTTTCTATTCTCTTCTGTTCTATTCTACTGTATTCTACTCTATTCTCAATAAACATTCTTTACTTTTCTTTTGTCATCTCATCTCTTCTCTTCTACTCTATTCTATTCTCAATAAAAATTACCTTCTCTTCTCTTCTCTTCTTACCTTTGTTGGCCACCCATCTTTCCTCAAAGCAACCTTGATTAACAGAAGAATCCCACAAGTGCTTTTTCAAGAGGCAACTGGACTTTCTTTGTTTTTCCTCACCCAAGAAGCTTCTCCAGTTCTGACTGAACAGTGGAGGATGGAAAGATGCATTAGTCTTCTGTTCAGATAACTGCAAAAAACATCAATCCTTCCATGCGCCACCACCCAGTCAGAAGTCGAAGAAGCTTCCTGGATGGGAAGTGAAACATCTTCCAAGGAAAAACAAAGGAAGTCCAGCGGCCTTTGAAAAAGAAGGATGAAGCAGAATACTATAAGATATGGAATAAATTTTATCAATGGTGGGGAGAGAAAGGAAGGACCCAGAATAAAAAGCAGGATTTGTAAAATGGGTAATTATGGATAGAAACCAACTGTACAAACGTATAAATGTATATAAAAGATGTATATTATAACATGTATGATAAAAAGGAACGTCAGGACAATCATACTGTGTCCAATGTTTTAATAATTTAATCAATAAAATATGGAGAGAGAGAGAAAAACGCCTTTGGGACCTGGATGGATGAAAATCTCCATAGCCATTTAGCAGTTCGAAAGCATGTAAATGCGAGTAGATTAATAGGTACCACTTTGGTGAGAAGGTAACAGCTCATTTTTTGGTCCTTTTCTCCTTTCAGCCACTACTTGATGTGCGGAGAACATGGAGATGAGAAATCCACTCACTTCTACCTGTTCCCTTAATCCTTTTCTTCCTGGCCAAACCTCCTTTTGTTCTTACTTTTTCCCATCTTCTAGAAGCAGACAAATTCCGCCACAACAACATTGTTTTTTTATTTTTATTTTTATTTTTTAAAAAACTCCTGTAGCAGATTGTTCCTTGGCTTTTAAAATTATAGCGTGAATCTCTCTCTCTTTTTTTTTTCTCTTCCTCTCTCTCTCTCTCTTCGTCTCTCTGTCTCTCTGTGTCTTTCTCTCTCTGTTCTTCTCTCTGTTCTTCTCTCTCTTCCTCTCTCTCTCTTTCTCTCTTCTTCTCTCTGTCTCTCTTCCCCTCTCTCTTCCTCTCTCCCCCCTCACTCTCTTCTTTTCTCTCTGTCTCTATCTGTCTCTCTCTCTGTCCTCTCTGTCTTCCCCTCTCTTTCACTCTCTCTCTCTCTCTCTTCCTCTCTCTGTCTCTCTCTGTCTTCCCTCTCTTCCTCTCTCTCTCTCTTCTTTTCTTTCTGTCTCTCTCTCTGTCCTCTCTGTCTCTCTCTGTCTTCCCCTTCCCCTTCTTCTCTTTCTCTCTTCCTCTCTCTCTCTGTCTCTCTCTCTCTTCCTCTCTCTCTTCCTCTCTCTGTCTCTCTGCTTCCTCTCTCCCTCTCTCTCTCTGTCACTCTCTGTCTTCCCCTCTCTCTTCCTCTTTCTCTCTCTTCCTCTCTCTCTCTTCCTCTCTCTTTCTTCCTCTCTCTCTCTCTTCATCTCTCTCTGTCTCTGTCTCTCTCTGTCTCTGTCTTCCCCTCTCTCTTCCTCTCTCTCTGTCTCTGTCTGTCTCTGTCTATTTCTTCCCCCTCTTTTCTTCTCTCTCTTTTCTTCTCTTTCTCTGTCTCTGTCTCTCTGTCTTGCCCCTCTCTTCCTCTCTCTCTCTCTCTCTGTCTCTGCCTGTCTCTCTCTGTCTCTCTCTGTCTTCCCCTCTCTCTTCATCTCTCTCTCTCTTCCTCTCTGTCTCTGTCTCTGTCTCTCTCTCTTCCTCTTTCTCTCTCTGTCTTCCCCTCTCTCTGTCTCTATCTCAGTCTCTCTCTTTGTCTGTCTGTCTGTCAGTCTCTCTCTTCCCTCCCTGTTAACCACTATTTATTGCTATACCTCTTTAAATATTCTGTTCCTCCAGGAATTGTTTTAAAAGCAGATTTTTTTAAAAAAAATTATCTTCCCCCTTCCCTTGCTAATTTGTTATCTGAGTGGACAAATGACTCATTTGTTTACTTGCCGGATAGCAAAGTAAACAAAGTGAGATCACCTAAAAAGGTGCACAAAATGTCCCTAGGACAGGATTTGAACTCAGAGTATAGAATGAGAGTGGTGGAAGGGACCTTGGAGGTCTTCTAGTCCAACCCCCTGCTCAGCCAGGAAACCCTCTACCATTCCAGACCAGTGACTATCCAGTCTCTTCTTACAAGCCTCCAGTGATGAAGCACCCACAACTTCTGGTGGGAAGTCGTTCCACTGGTTAATTTTCCTCCCTGTTAGGAAGTTTCTCCTTAATTCCAGGTTGCTTCTCTCCTGGATTAGTTTCCATCCATTGTTTCTTGTCCTGCCCTCAGGTNCCTGTTAGGAAGTTTCTCCTTAATTCCAGGTTGCTTCTCTCCTGGATTAGTTTCCATCCATTGTTTCTTGTCCTGCCCTCAGGTGCTCTGGAGAATAGCTTGACTCCTTCTTCTCTGTGGCAAATATTGGAACACTGCTATGATGTCACTCCTAGTTCTTCTCTTTGTTAGACTTAGACTAAAGTAGACTAGGCATACCTAGTTCCTGTAACCATTCATCATAAGGGTTACCCCCATCTTGGTTGGTCTTCTCTGCACTATTTCTAGAGTCTCAGTGTCATATTTTTGTATCGAGGTGACCAAAACTGAACGCAATATTTCAAGTGCTTTTCTTACCAAAGCAGAGAACATATTCAACATAACTGCCTCTTCCTATTTTCCCCACAACCACAGCCCTGTGAGATGCATTGGATTGAGAGGGAAGGAGTGGCCCAAAGATACCCAACTGGCTTTCATGCCTAAGGGGGACTCGAACTCACCATCTTTTGATGATTGTCCCAAAGACACCCCAAAGCTAGGTTTCCTGCCTAAGGTAGAACTAGAACTCCCAGTCTCCTGATGATTGGCCCAAAGTCATGGGACTGGTGTTCATGCCTAAGGCGGGACTAGAACTCCCAGTCTCCCTGTGATTGGCCCAAAGTCACCCAGCTAGGTTACCTACCTAAGGCGGGACTAGGACTCCCAATCTCTTGGTGATTGGCCCAAAGTCACCCACTTGACTTTCATGGCTAAGACAGAACTAGAACTCACATCTCCTTCTTTCTAGTCTGGTGCCTTAACCCTGGAGAGCATCTCCCAAGAATGCTAATGTTTCTTCCTTCTTCTTCTCTTCTCTCCCAGATCCTGTGGCCCTCGACAACTCAAGAAGGATGCATCTTCCGTGGTGGCCGCTGAGGGTCTCCTCTTCCTTTCTTACCAAAATATTGGTTGCTGGGGTCTTTTGTGCTGGGAATGTCTCCTGGGTTGGTGCCAACGAACTTGACCCAGAAGTGAATGGCACCTGCGAAGGCTATACTCAATGTCAACCCGGAGTGCTCCTCCCAGTTTGGCAGCCGGACAACCCTTCCTTTGGAGACAAGGCTGCCCGGGCCATTGTCTACTTTGTGGCCATGATGTACATGTTCCTGGGGGTCTCCATCATTGCGGACCGCTTCATGGCCTCTATCGAAGTCATCACGTCCAAAGAGAAGGAGATCACCATCACCAAAGCCAACGGGGAGACCAGCATTGGCACTGTGAGGATCTGGAACGAGACTGTCTCCAACCTCACCCTCATGGCTTTGGGTTCCTCAGCTCCTGAAATCCTTCTGTCCGTCATCGAGGTCTGTGGCCATAACTTCCAGGCAGGGGAACTGGGTCCTGGCACAATTGTGGGCAGCGCAGCCTTCAACATGTTTGTGGTCATCGCCGTCTGTGTCTACGTCATCCCCAACGGCGAGAGCCGCAAGATCAAGCACTTGAGGGTCTTCTTTGTCACCGCTTCCTGGAGCATTTTTGCCTACATCTGGTTGTACCTGATCTTGGCTGTCTTCTCACCAGGGATCGTCCAAGTCTGGGAGGCCCTGTTGACCCTGGTCTTCTTCCCAGTGTGTGTTGTCTTCGCCTGGATAGCTGACAAACGTCTCTTGTTCTACAAGTATGTCTACAAGAGATATAGGGCAGACCCACGCAGTGGGATCATCATTGGAACGGAGGGGGAGTTCCCCAAAGGCATCGAGATGGACGGAGGATTTGTGGCCAACGACCACCGAGAGAGTGTCTATGTAGATGGCAGTGCGGCGTCCGTGGCTCCCCTTCCTGTCGTCACCCAGGAGGAGAAAGAGTTGGACGAGAGTCGCAAAGAGGTTATCCAGATCCTCAAAGACCTCAAGCAGAAGCACCCCGATAAAGAGCTGGAGCAGCTGGTGGAGATTGCCAACTACTACGCTCTACTGCATCAACAGAAGAGTCGGGCTTTCTACCGCATCCAGGCGACACGTATGATGACCGGGGCAGGCAACATCCTCAAGAAACATGTCACGGAATTCTCCAAGAAGTCCACCAACCTTCTGGATGTGCCTTCAGAAGCCGAGGTGGAGGAGAACTACAGCAAGATCTTCTTTGAGCCATTCATGTACCACTGCTTGGAGAACTGCGGCTCGGTCACGTTGACCGTGACTTGCCAGCAAGGTGGAGACACCTACAACACGTTCTACGTAGACTACAAGACCGAGGATGGTTCAGCCAAAGCAGGTTCAGATTATGAGTACAGCGAGGGCACCCTGATCTTCAAACCCGGCGAGACCCAGAAGGAGTTGAAGATCGGCATCATTGATGATGACATCTTTGAAGAAGATGAACATTTTTTTGTCCGGCTTCTCAACCTGCGGGTGGGCGACGCAGAAGGCATGTTTGAGTCGGACTCTGCTGAGCACCCTAAGGGACGCCTGGTGGCCCCACTGGTGGCCACTGTGACTATTCTGGATGATGACCATGCTGGCATTTTTGCTTTCCAGGACAAACTGTTAAGGGTCAGTGAATGCCAAGGGACCCTGGAGGTCAAGGTCACTCGGAGCTCGGGGGCCCGAGGAACAGTGATGGTCCCCTACCAGACGGTGGAGGGAACGGCTCAAGGAGGGGGTGTGGACTATGAGGACTCCTGTGGGGAACTAGAATTCAAGGACGATGAAACTATGTAAGTAAACAGAGGGGCCCGTGTGTGCAGAGGTCAGTTGTGATACTAAGCCGAGGACAGAAAGTAGATAGCCTGAACTGAATGTTTGAAATGACATTCCTGAGAACAGAAGCAGGTGGTTACTAGGGGAATGAGTTGAGTTGAGCTGAATTGTGTTGAGTTGTGTTGAGTTGAGTTGAATTGGATCCCCTAATGTCCACCTGGGGAAGATACTTTAATCTGGAGCACAGGGAGGTGGTTCAAGGATGTCTTCCGACTCTTTTATTTGTTTGTTTATAGACACACCCACACACACACACACACACCACCTTTATTGTTTTTTTTTATAAATGACTCAAATGGTGAATATATTTAATATTTCTTCCGCCATCTATTTTCTGCACAACCACCCTGTGAGGTGGTTTGGGCTGAGAGAAGGGATCTGGCTCAAAGTCACCCAGCTGCTTTTCCTGTCTACAAATTCCATAGGACTAGAATTCCCTGTCACCCAGCCAGCTTTCATGTCTAAGGCAGGACTACAATTCACTGTCTCCTGGTAGTTGGTCCAAAACCACAGTCATCCTTCCCCCTACCTCCTCCTCCTCCTCCTTTCCACAAACCCCACTCCCTTCTGGCACTGAAGATGTTATTTAGCTGGGTAAACGTCTCTCAGAAAATCACCAAGGATCCCACAGTTCAACACTGACCTCCAAAGATTCTCTTTTATTTTTCTTTCTTTTATTTTTAAAAGGAGAGAGAGAGAGAGAGAGAGATTAAGCCAGTGGTAGATCATCTAAGCATTCAAAACTTCAGTGGTTTTTTTTTTAATCAAAACAACCTCATTCCAGATCCAGCCTAAACTTTATCCCCATCCTTGCACAATGCTCTTTTTATATTTTTCTAAAGACTGTTTTATTAGAAAAAGAAGCAAAAGAGAATAAAGCTACAATTTAAAATCATTATCCCGAGTGAAGAACTTTGGGTTGCAAAGCTTCCCTCCAATCTGGCGCTCTGTAATTTAAAGCACTCACTGGGGGGAGGGTTGCTTTCTCTCCCCCTTCCTTCTCTGGGATGATGTCCCCCCCCCCAAAAAAAAATGGGGGTTGGTACGTTTTGAAAGGTTGGGAGCAGAGCCAAAGAAGCTGAGTGGAGAAAGTGAGACCCCTTCCTTCTTCCCGGTCCATCACTCGCTTTTCAGGCTGGGATTTAAAACCGAAATCGCTGACCTCGGGCCTCTGAGGAGGAGGAGGGTGATGATGGCAGGAGCAGAGAGGGGAGAGAAGGGGGCGGCTTCCGGTGAGATGACCGGTGAGATGACCTTTGCAAACATTTCCAGATGAATAAAATCCAAGTTCCAGAGTTTTAAACAGGGTTCCGGAAAGATGAGAACTTGCCCTGGCTAACAGATGTCGATATTTGGGGAAAATGGAAATGGGGATGTTCGATTTATAGGAAGTCCTCAACTTAGCACCACAACTGATAGATAGATAGATAGATAGATAGATAGATAGATAGATAGATAGAATAGAATAGAAAGATAAAGAAAGATATGATTGACATCTGAGATAGTTGATTGATTGATTTCTGCTAGATTGATGATTATTGACTAGACATAGATACCCACTAGAGATCAATTAATGATTTGCTTAATAATATAATAACTATATACATTATTAACCATAAAACGCAGTTACTATATATATCCAATACGATAGCATATATACATAATATACATTAATACATATATACATATATACACATAATATAATACTCATCACTACATATCATACATATATATCATATATATATATGTTGTTGTTTTTCTTTTAGAAAACTAACCCTGAACTATATGTTTTTTCAAGCTTGTCGCCGCTCGCCCGTTTGTTGAGAGACTAATATTGACATTGGGTATTTTACAAAGTAACAATTGATGATAGCATCTGTGAATTGTAGCTAAGTGCGCCATCAACCTGATGCCGGGTCGGACAATAACAGGAAGGTGTTGATTTGAATAACGAAGCGCATATGGGTATTATCCCACGCTCATTGTAAGTCTAACAGTAACCAGACACTACCAATGACATGCGGATAATTACCGAAAGGAAGCTGAAACAGCGCACCCACACACAACACACACAACACACATCATATATATTATATGTGCTGTGGTGTTGTTTTTTTTTTGTGTGTGTTGTGCGTCGTGTGTGCTGCTGTTTGCCTGGTGTGCCGTGGTTCATATGCTATCCGTTCAGTGAGAACTCAGTTATATATAATATTAATTATAAGCGTAGTATATAGTAGATGGTGTATGAGAAGTAGAGGAGAGAGAGAGAGGATGATTGAGTTGATGGGAGACTTCGTGGCCAGACAGATGATTGTAGGTTGCCTCCCTATCAGATAGAAGGTGGAACAGATGAGAGATGACGAAACTATACGATTAGCTGGAGATAGTGGATTATACTCTACCAGTTTACCAGCTATAGGTTTATCTATCACTATCTATTTATTGCTATCTATATTCAATCAATTCAATTTCATACTGTATCGGTATCTATGTTCTGTATCAATTCATATCATCTATCCTACGAGTATTCCATAGCCATACCCATCATATCTTTCTTTCTTCTCTCTATCCTCTCTCTCTCTCTCTCTGTCTATCTATGATTGATGGATACCGTTGACAGATAGATGGATGGATGGATGGACGATAGACTGTCCCTGGCGCTGGATTTCCCTTTGGGGCCAGATTTCCCTCTGCTAAGCCAGGCAAGGGTGAGGTGGCCCAGCTCTGAGCAGGGGACTCTGTGTTGGGGCAAGTCCAGAGGACTTTTCCCCTTGAGTAATTCTCCTTCTGGATGGAAGTTCAGCCCTTGGAGACAGGAGCTCCAGGCGGTACGTCGAGGCTTGGATTGGAGGCTTCTGGAAGGACTCCCAGCCGGGCTCTGCCTTGCCGCCTCCCAACCCAGCAGCCTTGAGCGAGATTGATTGGACACTTGGGGTGATGCTTTGCGGCTCCACCCGTCTCTGCGCCTCCCTTCATGAGGTCTGCTGACTAACAGGAGGAAATTAATGAAGATTTTTTTTCCTTCCTTCCTCCTTTCACCCCTCTTCTTCTTCCTTTCCTTCCTTCCTTCCTTCCTTTTACTTTCTTTCCTTCCTTCCCTCCCTCCCTTCTCTCCCTCCCTTTCTTTCCTTCCTTCTTCTTCCTTTTATCACTCTCTTCTTTCTTTCTTCCTTTTTCTTTCTTTCCTTCCTTCCCTCCATCCCTCCCTCCCTTTCTTCTCCCTTTCCTTCCTTCCATCACTCTCTTCCTTCTTTTCTTTCTCTTTCTTTCCTTCTTTCCCTTCATCCCTCCCTTCTTTCTCTCTCTCCCTTTCTTTCCTTCCTTTTATCAATCTCTTCTTTCTTCCTTTTTCTTTCCTTCCTTCCCTCCATCCCTCTCTTCTTTCTCTCCCTCCCTTTCTTCTTCCTTCCTTCCTTTCCTTCCTTCCTTCCTTCCCTTTATCAATCTCTTCTTTCTTCCTTTTTCTTTCTTTCCTTCCTTCCCTCCATCCCTTCCTTCTTACTCTCTCCACTGCTCGAGCAGGAGAGTCTATTCCAAATATTAGCCTCTACCAAGGATCAAACTCACAGCCTCCTGATTGTGAGGGGAGAACTCCACCTCTGGGCTACCACACTTCTAGAGGTAGATCGACACATCTGGAGGACAGGAGGTTGAAGAAGCCTTGCCTTGGACCAGGAGCTATTTTATGACCTGTGGATTTCAATTCCCAGAATTCATTGTCAGGATTCCAGGAGTGACCCCCATTTAAATCCTGAGTCTCAAGCCAAACTTCCAAAACTTCAAAAGGATTTATTGGGAATTAACATGTCGGCACTGCCTGGGTGTAGCCGACTCTGAGACACATCATTCCTTGTCACCCTTGACCCTGGTTTCCCCCCACCCACCCACCCGGGTGTATCCTAATTCATAGTCTCCAATGGGACACATCCCTAGCCCAGAGTCATCAATTATGTTCTCCAGTTAGAATTTTGCAGAAAATTCAGTCACCTAGTTACAATCTTTGAAAACATTTATAGAATGCCCTTTTGTTGGCAAGCTGCCCAAAGCTCCCCCTCCCTTTCTGTTGGCAACCCTAAAAAGACCATAGAAATATTTGATGAGTTGACACCAACATGGCTGACTCAGGAATTCTGGGAGCTGAAGCCCACAAGTCATAAAGGAGGACCGTCGCTCCCCAGCCCTGCCTTAGACCTTCTCAGAACCTAAAGGGGCTTTTTTCTTCTATTAGATCTTCTTTAAGCCGGGGAAGCAGGCTAAGGATCTAATCCAGAAGCAAACAAATAGACATATTCCTTCTGAAAAGGGGTGCAGAGTAAAAGGAGGGGAGGGGAGGAAGCAGGGGTGGGATTCAAATTTTTTAACAACCGGTTCTGTGGGCATGGCTTAGTTAGTGGGTGTGGCTTCGTGGTCATGTTATTGGCTGGGCGTGGCCAACTCAGTGTCACTCACATCGAGGCACGCATCTCCTCGCCTGGCCTCTCATGACTGTGGGGATGCTGCAACAGTCATCAGTGTGAANTCCATGCAAACAAAATACTAGCAAAGTAGGGTTAAAAAAAAAACTCCAGAGAAGTTCCTGAGACAGGAATTCTAGTCCTGCCAAGAATGTAAAAAAGGGTTAACGGAGAGGCAGTTTCTGTAAGCAACACCAGAATGTTTCCTTCCTGCCTTCCTTACAGGACTAGGCCAGTAATTTCTTCTAACAACCGGTTCTAGCAAATAGGTGCAAATGGGTAGAAATCCACCCCTGGAAGGAAGGGAATTTAAAATTATTCTGCTTCCAAAGCCAATGGATTCCAGGCCATTTTTAAAAAAAATGCTATCTGGGTTGAAACTTCAACTCACAAACTACTCTTTCCACAAGGAAAAGGAAGAACTTCATCCAGAAGTTGTGGCTCCCCATCACTGGTGTGCTGTTGATATACCAGCTGTGCCTCCTGCTCCTTCCCATCGTTCCAATTGGGGATGTGAAGACGGTTAAGAGAAGAAGACGAGTAGGTGGAAAGGGAGGGGAGGGGAGGGGAGCCCCCCAAACCAAGTCATCAGGCAAAGTAGTAGCGCTTAATCTCCTGTAAGCCTGAGGATAAAGGAAGCAATTATCCCCCCTGGGTGATAATTGCTGGACTGTAGAGATGATCATCAGGAGAAGGAGAAGGAGAGAGAACAGAGAATAACAGAGTTGGAAGGGACCTTGGAGGTCATCTAGTCCAACCCCCTGCTCGAGCAGGAGAGTCTATTCCAA